>JAULBX010030928.1:67460-79653 GCA_032358255.1 Heterotrichella gracilis
TGAGGTGGTAAAGGAAATGCTGTTTGGGACTGTTGTGTGGGATTGACGCGGGTGCATGCAGTGCAGCGGGGCGGGGGGCAGTTCAGAGCCCATGGCAGGGCACGCGTACAAGTCAGCAAAGCAGCAACAGGTGGGGATGAGGTGGTAAAGGAAATGCTGTTTGGGACTGTTGTGTGGGATTGACGCGGGTGCATGCAGTGCAGCGGGGCGGGGGCAAGTTCAGAGCCCATGGCAGGGCACGCGTACAAGTCAGCAAAGCAGCACGCACTGCATGCGGCGAAGGTTTACAGAGCCTGCCGAATGCACGGGGCAAGGTGGTTGCGCAGCAACTCCGACACACACCCATGGGCAACGTGTGCATGCAGCCAGACAGTTCCATGCAGTGAATGAAATGCATGCTGATGCACAGCGTTGGATGCGTTGGGATCGTACATCATCCTTAGCTGAATCTCCAATAATCACCGCCTCTGCCGTTGGAATGCCCCAGTGGTCGCAGATGTGGTGCATGGCCGCTGGGTGGGGCTTGTAGGGAAGGAACTCGCGCGATAGTGCGGGGGTGAATGGTGGCAGCGGAAAGTGGTTGAGGTGGAAGTATGACACACTAGCAGACACATTGCGGGTGATGAGGCCACTGCAAGGGGGGGGAGAATGGTCAGGGGTTATTCATTAGTGCTGAATCATTAGTAATGATCATTACCTTCACTCATTTTCAAACCGCTCATCTGCATGTGCCTGTAGCAGCTGCTGAAGCTGCGCTTCCGCTGCCACCATCTGCCAACCTAGGCCAGCCTAGCAATTTGGCGTATGGTGGCAGTGATAGCAACAAGCACATACGTATTCGCGGTGTGAAGATGGGTAGCACATCTATATATACAAGATTTATTTGACCGTCACATTCAGGGAGCCAACCCGGGCTAGCGAGACTGTGAGACGCGATACTATACATACATGTCTATCTTGCACGCAACTCCATAAATTCAAAATAGCCGTGCACGGTTGATGTCATTCACATCTGTACTTGTGCAATTGTGATCCACCCTGCAAGGCTACTTTGAGATTATGGGGTTGCGTGCAAGGCACGGGGGTTCATCCCATCATGTCTACACAGCACACCCTTTGCACCCTCCTCACCGCGGCACCTTGGCCATGTCCAGCAGGGTGCACAGCTCCACTGCCCCAGGCATGACTGCCATGTCCCGCAGTGCCTGCACAGGGGTGAGCAGTGGGTTGGGGGGGAGTGGGGGGAGGGCATCAGCGTGAGGCGTACATGTGTCATCGATGGCAGTGGCGGCAGGGTGTGTGTGGCTGGCGGCGCCTGACGTGCAATTCAGTGGGGCATGAGCTAACATGGCGACCGTTTTGTTTCGGGGCCGGATGGCACATGCACATGCCATGCCCTTGATGTGTGCAGGTTTGCAACCGATCAGCTACTGGGCTACCGGTGGGGGCACCGCCGGTTATGAGTAGTCTGGCAATACCTGATCGAATTGAGAACCTCCACACATAACAGGCATGGCATTTGCATGTGTCACCTAGCACAAATCACAGCCGGCAACGCCCAACCCCATTAACCCTCACGCCACCGGGCATGCCCCCACCCCCCAACCCCCACCTGCGCCTCCACCTCTGCAATTGCCGCCAGCGCCTCCTGCTGCCGCTCCGGTGTGAAGGTTGCAATCACATCCAGGATGTCGCCAGGCCCAAACACACCCGCACGCCGCCTGGATATGCGCACAGCCCTTACTATGATCACTTCTACAGCATTCCTATTTCAAGTTCACAAGTTCACATCACAAGTTCACATGACCTTCCCCACGCTTGCTGTGCAATGGCGTCTAATTAGGGGTGCATTGTGATGGCAACTGCAGTTTGGCCACGAGGGCGGCGGGCAATTGGGGTACATCCAAGGATCATGGACATGTAGCATCCACAGTTTGTTTAACATACATATGCGCTGGTACCAGTGTGTGTGCGTGTGCAATGCCAGCCACGGGTACAAGCAAGGGAGGGGGTAAGTGCAGGCTTGCTGGCAGCGCTCACCGCATCTCAGCAAAGTCGATGACCGGCTTGGTGAGGGTCCCGTCCATGTCTGCACCCAGGAAGACGTATGTTGGAGGGGCTCTTGTCACCAGTGTTGGCGGTGTGCAGGCGTGGAGGCGCCATCAGCATGCAGGCAAGACGCCAACTACAATCCATGACAAAGTGCTATACCAATGTGGTACAAATTGCTACCTGTTTCAACTGGACCGGCTCATCAGAATCCAGCCGCTGTAGCATTGCAGTGGAAAGCACGTGCATATGCATTGACGTTGGCATTGAACAATCATTGCACTGCACAATGCATGCATATGCCCCGGTGCACGCATTGTGCCCCTAGTAGTGCCAGAGCTGCACTCTCACCAAAAACCACCCCCCGGATAACTCTCTTGGCAGCCGCCATATCAATCCCTGCCTGTGCCACCCCGGAGTAAGCTCTGAATTGTCTACACAGGCGCAGTAAGGCTGCACTGCTTGCACGCGCGCTCATGGAGCAGTGCCCGGCCTGGTGGGAGGCAGGCACACTGCTGAGTGACATACACACCGTGAAATACAAAGGGGTTGCAGGTTTGACACCTCTGACGTTTGTGCGGGAATATGTGGCACTGGACGCCACAACGTGAGGAGCTAGGTTGTGTACTGACATCTGGATTACAGAGCTCGATCCGGGCTGATAGATATGCGTTGAGGTGCTTCATCCTCGTTGTTATACCCTGGGTAGCCCTGTTTATCACGCAACGATGTAGCTGAATACTGTGGTACAAGTGGGGGCCAGCATGCAGGGGGGAAACCCGCAATTGCCGCTTGAACGCGGGAGTGACACCACAAGCACCCAGAGCACACCGCTCAAAAGGAGTGCTACATGAGTGTCATAAGTGCTTCACATATTGGCAGCGGTGTGCCGCCATTCCAGAACAGACCTGCAAGTGAAGCAGTACAATTTGGGTCCACACGTTGCTTCGAAAGGAGGCAGCATTTGAAACCACCCATCTTAGGTATGGCGCATCACCGGAGGCTAGCACGCACTACCCAACGTCACGAACCAAACCTTCAAAAGTTTGCTATGCAATACAATACAGTAGGCCCTCTGCATATCCGGTACCACCTGCCAAGTCCTGCCGTGTTGGCCAGTCCCATACGGCATGCAACCCACATGCGGGATCGACCTAGACAAGGCCGATGGGTGATAATGCAACCCAACTTCGCTGCACCGCTAGCTAGGACTCTCCACCCGTGTAATATTTTGCTCTATTTTAATATCTCATCGTTTTTTTGGGTTCTTCAGGTAGTTTTGACCGTGCTGGTCCTACCAGGGTTACCCCAGCGCAAGGGACCAAGCGATAGCATGGCGCCCACAGGCACAGCGAGCGCACAGGTAACTCGGCCACAATATACGGTAACACAGCTGCATTATCTCTGAGGTTAAATTTAGATACTTACACCTTGTTGTGGCTGGTTTTTTCGACAACCCGACTGCCAGCCAAGGCCCACTCCGCTAGCACCCAGCAGGCATGCACACATGTGTCGCACACCCTGCGTGTACAGGCAGCACTGGTGCCCCTGTTTTGCAGTCAACAATAACGACAATATCATAAAGAATTCAGGAACTTGGTGCTGATTTGGTATAACGGCAGCGGTGAGTCTGGTGCTGCATACACCTGGCTAGCACCACACATTTTCCAACTCCCTGCCACCACCACCGAGCATGCGAAGGTCACGAAGGTAGTACCCTGACCATGCTCAACTTGTGTAGGTGTGCTGCTTGGTGCTGCTGGTGGCCATGGGATGCAGTGGTGTGGCAGCCCAGCGACGAGGTGAGGGGTGTTTAGGGTTTAGGATTTATGTTTATGGGGGGTGATGGAGGTGGCAGCCCATCGGCGAGGTGGAGGCTGGGCAGGGCAGAGCAATGAATTAGGGGCACGCCATAGCTGTGTGACTCTTTGGGTGCCTTCATTTCCAGTTGAGGACTGTATAGCAGCATTGTCCCTTTAGCAAACTTGAGCCAAGGCTGGGCATTTCCGTTCAACTCTCAAGGTCTACCCTGACCCCAAAACCCTCCTGGCGTCAGACCCAGTAGCTATATGTCATGCATAAATCAGCTATGAAGTAGGGCCAACGCATGTGGATCAGCCCAAGTACGTACTTCATACTATTTCAAACTTTACTTGGCCGCCGTACCTCCTCAACACGTCCCCCATGCTCCTCGCCCAGAACTGGCTTCCACCCAGATGTACCTGGCCTCAGGGGAGGTCATCTATATCACATCAACCACTCTGGTCAACACAAACATTGACCCAGTGCCAGACCCGGGCGCGTCTGCCGCCCCTCCCGGCCAGGTTGGTGCGCAGTGGGGTCAGGAGGAGGATACTACTGGGGTGCAATGGGGGAGTGTGACGCAGGACACCAACTGGGATGATGGCGGGGATGCAGTGGCGACCACTCCATCCCCACCGGTGGGGGGCCAGGAGGACGTGGGGGCGCAGTGGGAAGATTCCAGTAACGAGGAAGGTAAGCTTAGGGGAAGGCACCTGCACGCCTCCCATAGAACACTGAATCGCGCATCACCACTAGTATGCTCAATAGCTTCCTGTCTTCAACTATCTGCACTCGAGTGAGACGTAGGCATGTGTGCATGTGACAAGCACAGTCACAGAAATGCAGTAGGACAAATGCATACTCCTGCCTAGGCTGCAGCGTGTGCTGCAACATGTGCATGGATACAGTTCACAAAGCAAACCAAATGCCGCGCATGATATGATATCCACCTGGAACTTCAATGAGTTGTTTTAAGGCAGGCAGTGTAAGTACTTGTGATAGTATATGCATAAATATTAATGCTTTTGTGGTCCTTGCACAGGCTTGGCTCCCACCCCCTCCCTCCCCGATGGCGCCGTCTCCCCTGACTCCGCACCCGCAGAGGCACCGGCACCAGAGGACGTGGGGGTGCAGTGGGGCCAGTCCCCACCACCACCACCAAAGAGGATAAGCATCCCTGGGTGAGCAGGCGGGGGTTAGACGGCCCCCCATGCAATTTAAAGAACTTTGTCAGCGCTTGGATATGGACCATGCTGCAGCAAATTGTAGTATTTAACCCTTGCAACATGGGTCGTGACTTGGGCAGAAGTCGCTAGTTGTACACGTGGGCTGTGACACGTGTTGTGGGATCAAGCTCAACCTTCCAGGGCCTAACGAGTTTCAATCTGCCAATGGGGTATGATATACCCCTTACTGATACATATATGTCCTGCATGGTACCGTACCAATGTGGCTATAGCTAGGTGTGTGTGCAGCACTAGTGTCATATAGCTCAAGCAGAGATTCCTCTCTGTTGTTGGTAACACATTCATTTTGCCATGCCCAGCAGGAAGTCAAGTCCGAAGTCACCGCCCCCCAAAAATTCAACCACGCCTGGCCAGATATCCCCTCCCCCCAAGAAATCCTCCTCCAAGAGCCCCCCACCTCCAAAGAAATCCCCACCTGCCAAGCGCCCCCCACCCAAGAAGAAGGTCCTCCCACCTCCCCCTCACAAGAAGAAGGCGCTTCCCCCTCCCCCCCTCCGCCGCCGCCCCCCTCCCCCACGCCGCAAGCGCCACCCCACGTCAGTTCACCACAAGCCAGTGTCTCCCGCTGTTGGTAAGTTACACACTACCCTGTGGAGATAAGCATGCCTCGAGGCAAGTTGCACGTGACTGCAATTGCATTGCAGGGATTTAAAAATGTATAGGTTTTGTTTTATGGATACCACAGGGATAGAAATTTCAGTTAACAAAATTCAGAAAGTCAAACAAATAATTGGTGATTTGAATTTTCTGCAGCCCCTGAGCCATGGTATCAAAATCACCACCAGCTCCACCCTGCATGTGTGCCCTCATGTGCACAAGCTGACCCCCCCCGTCACCCCCTTGCCCCAGGCACCTACCCCTCCGCCCCCTCCAACACCGACCAAGGCCCAGACGTGGGTGCAAGCCCCTCCTACCCCTATCAGGATGCACTGGATTTCCTTGATGCCCTGTACGGCAGGCCTCCCTCCCCTGTGCCCTCTAATGACGAGCCCCCCTGCCTGGATGGCTGTGACCTGCCCCAGGCATACTACTCAGGGCCACTGGAGGGAGGTAAGGCAGGCAATAAGAATCGTAGTACGGGAGCGGGTTGGCAGACAGTGCCACGCCGCAGGATTTCATTGCAAATGGTGCAACGCATCAAGCCCCAGATCTAGAAACCTCCCAAGCCGGGCTTGTGGGAACATGGTTTGCCGGCCTAGCATTCACCTACATGCTCTGTTTCAACCCGAAGCTTTGACCTATCTGAGTATTCCCAAATTTGAACATGCACACACGGTGCCACTCCCCCTAGTACCTCCACTCCTGTCCCCCCTACGTAGCACTCACGCACCATGGATGGCCCCGTGGTACAGGCTCCTGCCCCGACGCCCAGGATATGCTTGACGCACACAACTGGATGCGCTCCCGCCACGGCTCAGTCCCCCTGGCCTGGGACCCAGCCCTGGCGCAGCGTGCGCAGGCATACGCGCAGAAGATGGCGGACTCTACTGGCTGCACGTGAGTGGGGGTGGGGGTGGGTGGTGCTGCATGATGCCGAAAACATTGCGCTGCGCACCCCCTTGCCCATAAACCCTTACCCACCCCAGAAACCCCACATCACAAACCCTAGAACATATACCCTAAACCTTATTCCTCAACGACCACAACAGACCTGAAACCCTAAATCTAACCCCTGCCACCTCTTCTGCAGCAACATCTGGCACGACGATGAGCGCGGCACCGATGGCGAAAACATTGCGCTGCGCACTCCCTTGCCCCCCGCCCAGACGCGCTGCATGACTGTCATGAGCGCCTTCTATGACGATGAGCTGGTGCAGTACCAGTTCACAAAGAGCCCCACCTGGGACAACGAGGCCAGTGCAGTGGGCCACTTCACGCAGATTGTGTGGAGGGCTACGCGGCGCATCGGCTGCGGCATGGCCACATGCGGGTGAGTGTGTGTGAGGGGGGCTGTATTGGTGGTTGAGATAGGCGTGGATGTATCACTGTTTTATGTAATGGGGAAACATTTTATATTTAAATACACAACTGCTTTTTTTATGTTGAACGTTATCTCTAAGAATGGTGTATCACTTTCTGGTGGCAATATTTTCGCAGCAGTCCTTCCAGGGGCCTTCTACTTGGCCCCCGCCACCCGGCGTTGCAAGAGTCCTAATTCTTTGCAACAGCGCCCTTCCCTGCTCACCATAGGTGGTATGCCCCACTTGCAGGCAGAACCTGGGTGTGATCGTTGACTGCCGCTTTGGCAGCCAGGGCAACCAGTGGCGGGACGACTTCATATTGCAGAACGTGAAGCCACCCATCCCTGGGGGCATGGTGGCGCCCGCACCCCCGCCGCCCGTGCCTGCGCAGCGTCAGATTGCACCCTTTCCCACCGACAGCACCGGAGGTGAGTGGACCAGTGCCATGGCTGTGCTGGTGCCAGCTATGAGAAAACAAGTGGAAGGTTCAGGGAAAATAATCATCAAATGAAAAATACAAAAAAAGACAATACACAAGATTCCTCCATTTCATAGCAACTCTACATAAATGGCACGTGACGCTCGTGGACGCGTTACACGCTATCCTCGCATGCAAGTATGAGCACTCCCTCCTTGTTAATTTTCACTCAACTTGAACCCTGCCCTCCCCACCCTTGCAGGCAACTGCGCCCTGGACGACAGCCGCTCCATGCTGGACAACATCAACGGCAAGCGGGCGGCACACGCCTCCCCTCCCCTGCAGTGGAACACCTCCCTTGCCACCATGGCCCAGCAGTGGGCCGACTACCTGGCACAGAACAGCTGCGGCAAGACTCAGATCCCCTCAGGCAATGCCAAGTGGCTCACCACACTGGCCACGGGGTACCAGTACGGGCCCCTGCACCTGTGCTCATTCGCGGCTGACTACTGGTGAGTCATGCCAAACCACTGGAGAGGGAAAAACACCAATTAAATTTTACAATATATAGAGCAACTCCTACCTCTCCCTCCCCCCTTTATATATTCATAAGAAGTAAAATAAGAACTAGATCCTGGTGGTGTGTGGGTGGCCAGCATGGATGGTTGGCGGGGAGAGGCTGGTCCTTGTTGCCGACGTATAGCTGTAGCTGTCACATGGCAAGTCTGCATCCTGACTGCATGCTGCTCTGGCCTGTTGGGTGCGAATAAAATCACCACATCCACCAATCAACCCCCCTTCCTCCCACCCCCAGGTACGGTCGCGGCGCCAACTACCGCTACACCTCCTCCCCTGCCGACGATAACAACTTCAACCCCAACGCGCTGTTCACCTCCCTGGTGTGGGACTGGGCAACCGACTTTGGCTGCGGGGTGTCTGACTGCACCTCGGCCAGTGGCGCCCCCACCAACATGCTGGTGTGCCACGTGTGGCCCGTGACATCGTCCTGGAGCAACAGCCTGCTGCTGGGGAATGTGCACCCACCGCAGTAGACCTTGGCTAGGGTGAAGAGCAAGTGGTGTAAGACCCTAGCTCGGGTGTTGATGTGGACGGGGACCCCCTCATGAAGCAACAGCCCACCGCAGTATTCCCTGGCTAGGGTGTGCAGGAGGCGTGGTGGATCCTCGCTAGGGTTTGCAGCAGGTGCAGTAGACCCTAGTTAGGGTGTTGATGTGGCCAGCGCAGCGGGGAGCATGTTGATGGGTAGGTAGTATCTGCAGCAGCCGGGTTGCCACGAGGAAGCCTAGGAGAGGGGCATCCCTGGCGTGGTGAACCCACGTTGGAGGTCATGAATTTGGGTGCCATTAGACGGAATGCGTGGTGCACACCCTTCTTGCTGTGGGATCTGGATTCAAGCCAACGTACAGCAGGAAAGTTTTTTGTCAAATGTTGCAAGCCATGGCTTTGAAGGGTACGGGCATGCAGAATTGAATTGAACGCGCGCTGAACATAATCATGTTGTTTTGTGAGGCAGCCCCATATAACTATTGTGTTGCAAAGCAAATGAATTAGCACAATATTTTTCTGAATGTGTATGCCTTGCATGGATTCACTGGCAGTGACACTTGATAGTTTGGTGTTGTGAAAGCACTTAAGTTTCCCAAGAAAACGTATTATTAGATGTAGCTCTAGATTATAACTATGACGATGGCGGCTGGGAATGCCTTTTAATTTGTTTGTTAGTTTTGAACATAACTATGAGCCAGCGCTCTACAATAACTAGACTCAGTTCCAGTAGCCTGATTTGACGTAGACTAGCATATTAGCAAGAAGTTGTAACACCAGTAGCTCGTATCAGTCGTAGACCGGTGATCTTGTGTGCTGCTGGGGCGTGTGATGCGTGGTGATGTGAAATGCCATTGCCATGCCCATCGCATGCCACAGGCGGGCATGCACCGAAGGTGGGCTGGACAAAAAAAATCCCAGCTGTTCTGCTGGCATTGTGTCTCTCTGGACAGGAAGCTCCATACTTTCCAGTTCAAGATTCACCTTCTGAGAAACAAAGCCCGCCGGCCGCTCATAGGTGGACGGCGGGGGCCACCCATCACCACGACGCATCGCATTTCATTATTTTGCTTGAAGCAAACGTCGTTTACCACACTGTGTATCATATATGCCAAACGACCTGTACATCTGCAAATGGTGCCTGAGGTCCGACTAAGCCGTGCAGAGACTCCATACCTTATCTCGGTTTAGTTGTGCAAAACGCATGCATATAACCTTCACGTGTTTGCGTCACGCCTTGACCACAATTCCTGACCCGTAAAGCCGGCCATTGCCACTTTCCAAACTAGAAGCTACTTCTCGCTTCTTGCATGGCGTTCCCAACTCTTTTTCCAAGGTGTTGGTAGCGATGGATAGGTGTCGGAGTTTGGCTGTGGACGGGGGAACACGCAGTACAATGCACTGAGCACAACAGCCATACACGAGGGAAGGCTCGCTTGGCAATGTTAAATCCTTGAAAAGCTGCGTTGTACTTACCAGCCATCCTTGATTGCCCTCTACCGATACCACACGACACCAAGAGGCAGGACAGCAGCACCTCTGTAGACTATTCCTTGGCAGGGTCTGTGCACGATGGAGGGCCGTGTGGCTGTGCTGGCGCTGTGCATGCTGCTGGCGGGCAGCGTCAACACCATTGCTACAAAGTACCAGGTAGGCAGCCACCCACTGCACCACCACCAACACCACCACCACCAGCCTAGTCGCCCTGCTGGTGCTTGGTGCTTACCCAGGCACTCACATTATCCAACGCTATTGATTCACCGCCTTGCTTCATCCTCGGAATGTCAGGGCTCCTGCTCTTACTGCCCAGTGCACAGTCCAGGGTTGTATCCTTGCCTCCATGCCATGGGTACATGCCTCAGTGTGCACAAAACAAAGCCAACCACCAGGCCCTGAGCCACTGCACTGATGCACCTCTGCACAGCGCATGTGTGGCGTGTCACCTGTGCTCCATTGTACCACTGTGGCTCTGCTGCCCCTCCCACAGGAGCCTCCGATTGATCTACCCACGCCTCCACACCCCACACTACCCCCCCTCCCTTCACACACGCGCACACTCTACCACCAGCAATGCACCACCACCTGCACCAACCCCACCAACACAATCCATATCCTCCGACCCTAATGCAAAAACCCACCATCCGCTGCTCCACTGCCCGTCAACCCACCCCCCACCCCCTGCAGGACATGGTTATTGTTGGCCAGACCTCCTCGGGGGACGCCATATATTTTCGCCACCCCGCATTCCAATCAGCAATAATGTTTGCTGGCGAGGCGTGCTGCCTGGTGGCGTACGGAATATACAGGTTGGTATAATGGAATGTGTCGAGTTGTTAGGGTTTTAGGGGATTGAAGAGGGGTTTCTGCACACCTTTTGTATGTGCATATAGGGCGAATGCCGCTCTCTGCTTGTCTCCCGCGATGGGAAGCCGCTCCGCCTAGGAGCTGCCTTTGGTATATCTGTAAATGCAGCATGAATTTTATCACTGGTGTGCCATGGTGGTGTGCAGGCTGGTGCGGCGGCGGCGGGCGGACGGTGGTGGCGGTGTGGAGGGTGGGGCTGCCGGCGCCAAGCCTCCCCGGCAGTGGAACATGATCCTGGCTGTGTTTGCACTGCCCGCGCTGTGCGATGCCACCGGTACCACGTTGCTGAATGTGGGGCTGTTCTACACGTGAGTGGGGGTGGGGTGTTTGGGGTTGCTTTGCGCGTGCGTTGGAAGGGGAGGAATTATAATGAAGGTGGGGTTGGTCACCTCCTGAATGGAACGGGGTGGGGGGGCATGGGGATGTTTTGCATGTGCATGTGCAGATGCATGGGGGGTGGGGGAGGGCGTGCGTGGTTGAATCCCACCCCTGGTCCCTCCGAGGGTGGTGTCATTGCATGCCACCGGGGCTGTCTACACGTGGGTGGGAGGGATGCTGGTGCTGATTTACATGTGCTGAAAGGGACGGGGTGCATGCGGCTGTTTGGTATGTGTGGTGGAGGTGGGTGGTGATGGACATCGGGTTGTTTAGCACGTGTGTGAATGGCAGGGGCCGTGGCACGCCCAGCACTGTTTAGAGTTTAGGGTCTAGGGTTTATCTGTCAGGGTTTAGGGTGACACGCCTAGCATGGCATGGTGCAGGCTGTGATAGCAAACCAGCAACTGATAACTGGTTGGAGGCAGCATGTGTGTTCAACCTGGGTGTGCTTACTCAGACGCAAAGAGCGGGTCAGCACGTCCTGCTTGCTCATGAATGCTGCTCCCAACTGCCTATTTGAATGTTGGGCTTGCTGACTAAGCCTGACCTGGGCCATGCCAGGCGCCCACCGCACCCTGCTCCTACGCCAGGGTTTATCCTACACCAAAACTTTAAACCTAACCCCATCCCAAGCCTGCGGCAACGCCAGCATTTTTCAGATGCTGCACAGCATCCTGCAGCTACGCTAGGGTGTACCCTCACCAATAATCCTGAAACCCTAAACTCACCCCCACCCCCGCCCTGCAGCTACGCCAGCACCTTCCAGATGCTGTGCGGCACCCTGCAGCTACCCTAGAATATACCCTACACAAACCCTAAAACTCTAAAACTCTGAACCCCACTTCCACGCTGCAGCTACGCCAGCACCTTCCAGATGCTGCGCGGCACCCTGCAGCTACCCTAGAATA
>JAULBX010030928.1:79753-177936 GCA_032358255.1 Heterotrichella gracilis
AAACCCTAAAACTCTAAAACCCTGAACCCCACTTCCACGCTGCAGCTACGCCAGCACCTTCCAGATGCTGCGCGGCAATTTGCAGCTACCCTAGAATATACCCTACACAAACCCTAACACTCTAAAACCCTGAACCCCACTTCCACGCTGCAGCTACGCCAGCACCTTCCAGATGCTGCGCGGCACCCTGCAGCTACCCTAGAATATACCCTACACAAACCCTAAAACTCTAAAACCCTGAACCCCACTTCCACGCTGCAGCTACGCCAGCACCTTCCAGATGCTGCGCGGCACCCTGGTGCTCTTTGCCGGCGCCCTGACCATCGTCATATTACACCGCCCCCTGCACGCGCACCACTGGATGGGCATGGTGCTCATCTGCGCGGGGGCGGCCCTGGTGGGGGCCTCGTCCATACTTTATGACCCCGACTTGCTGCCGGATGACGGTTATGATGGCGGGGAAGGGGGGGCGGGCGCTCGCGGGGGCGTGGGCGGGCTGGTGGTGAGTGGCCGGGGGAGGAAGGGGTGTTTGGGGAAGGGGTATAGCACTTATGGTCCGCAGCGGCTCATTTGTAGTGCTGCTGCTGCTGGTGTTGGCGGTTGTTTGGTGCGCACTGGTTGTGGGCAGCGCACGCGCCCACCTGTGAATCATATTCCAGCATATGCAAAATAGCTTGCTATCACCTTCCCCAGGCCGTAATGAACCACAAACTGTAAACCTCAAACCCTAAAGCCAGCACCTTCCCCTCCCACAGGCCTCGCTCTTTGGGTCTGCCCCCCCCGCACCCCCCGGCGCCACCAACCCCCTCCTCGGTGACCTGCTGGTGGTGGCGGCCCAGCTAGCGGCAGCTGCCCAGTTCATTGTCGAAGAGAAGTTCCTGTCAAAGTACCGAGTGCCTGCGCTGATGGCGGTGGGGGTGGAGGGGCTGTGGGGCCTGGCGGTGTTTGGGGCCGCGCTGCCGGTGCTTGCGAGGGCCAAGGGGAGGGATGGGCTGCCGTTTGACGACATTGGCGAGGCGTTCAGGGTGGGTGGGGGGTGGAGGGGAGGGGAGGCACAATGTGGTGTTGGTTCCCATTGCTTTTCAATGTATACCAGATGATGGTACCAGATGATGGTTGTGGGTTAGTTGGTCGTGTGTTCTACCTGCTGTGAATTTAGCTGGTTGCGGTAGCTGGTCGGGAGTAGGTTCTCACCAACAAGAGCATGGCCATTTCAGTGCTGCCACGTGCTGCGTCAATCCGCCATCATACCTGTCCTCCCATGCCCACCTCATCTCCTTCTTACCTCTCCACCTGTCTTCCCATGCCCAACTTCGCACCCCTTGTCCCCCCACGATCCACTCACCCACCCACCCACCCCTCCACCCGCAGCTCCTGTCCGTCAGCCGCCCCATCCTGCTGTCCACCCTTGCCCAGCTGGTGTCCATTGCCTTCCTCAACTTCTTTGGGGTGAGCGTCACCAAGAGGCTCAGCGGGGCGGCGCGCGCAACCATCGACGCCTGCCGCACGCTGTTTGTGTGGCTGTCGTGCGTGGCGCTTGGCTGGGAGCACTTCCACACGCTGCAGGTGGGCAGGGGTGGGGGTGTGGGGTTGCATGAGCACATGACGAGGGTGTGGGGGGGAGAGATATGTTTACAGAAACTTCGAGACAGTCAAGTGGGAGCCAACCCGGGCTCATTAGATTGTTGGAGGTGTTTGGTAATCATACAATGTAATAGAATACAGTAATTTATATATGTTGATTGTGTTTTTGCAGATCATCGGCTTTGTGGTGCTTGTGAGCGGCACCTCTCTGTACAACGAGCTGCTGCGCGCATGCCTGCCACTGCCGGACCCGCAGGCACCCCAGGCCAGGGGGGGGCAGAGGGAGCCGCTGCTCACACCCTACAGGTGGGCGGGGGAATGGGGATTACAAGGTCCAGTTCCAGCTACTGCGAGCTGTCCAATGGGGATGGAGCGCTGCCCTTTGGCGTGTTGTATAGAGTATAGAGTCACGTTGGGGTGACCTGAGCACGCGTTCAACACACTGCTCATGCAGGCTTTCAGTTTGCTGCTGCCAGTGTCACAAAACACTGCCTAAAATACCTGGCATACCAGTGTTACCATACACCCCTGAGAAGGTGTTCCTTCCCTGTCCAGGCAAGATGGGGCCGGCATCGCCATTGACGGAGGGGCTGCAGGCGGTCGCCCGCCCCTTCCCCCGCAGGGTGCGCGTTTGGCCGCTGCGCGCCCCCGCTCCATCTTTGACATGTACAGCCTGGCTAGGTCGCTCAGGGTGGGGCCAGCGGCATTCTCGCCGCACAGCCTGGCGTCAGGTGGGTGGGGTGGTGATGGGGTACTTTGGGGAAATGGGCACAGGGCGTGGGAGTGTGCTTGCAAAAGCAACTTTCTGGTTGGCAACATCACCACAGCAGGTTGCATTTGTGTGCCGTCTGGCATGCTGGATGTCTTGGCTTGGGCTGATGGCTTGAATTGATAAAATACGATTCCCCCTCCTGTTGCCGCAGGTCCCATGGGTGCCCTGCCCATCACCACCTCATTCGCGTCAGTGGCGTCTGCCTCCTCACTCTTGGAGGGCTCCCTTGCATCCTCCTACTCCCCATCCTCCATGCGCACGGGGGATGACGCACTGGCGCAGAGCGTGCAGTATGCGCAGGGGCTAAGGGGGGCGCAGCAGGGCGACTGGCAAGGGGAGGGGGGTGCAGTGGGCAACGGGCAGGGTGACGGGGTGTCAGGGGGCGAGGTTGGTCAACAAGGGCGGCCACAGAGGTGATGACAGTGGAATGGTGCCGCACTAGCCGGTTCGACACCCTAGGTGCACAGCGTGTCATCAAGAGAATGCATGGCACATCTTGAAATATACTTTAGACCAGGCAATAATTTGTGCATACGGCATGCCGGTCACAGCATGGGTGCCACCATTGGCAATGCGGTAGCAGTGGCGCCCTGGCACTCGGTGGTTCGGGGGCAGGAGTTTAAGGAGCAGAAGGCGCTGTACACGTGTGAGCCGGGTAAACTTTGTGTCCTCGAGCGCCTTGCTACCAGCTACCTTGCTACCCAGGTCTGGCATGGACCACATTGGCGCCAGCTGTGAAGTGGACATACTGGGATTCAGTGATTTATGCTTTGGATGTACCCCATGTACGGGTCAACAAGTTGTGTGTACCCGATAGAGACTCCTGGCCAATGTTAAAGGAGCATTGATAAGTCAATTTGGGAATATCAAACGATGGTATCGAACTTAAAAATATTCTGCGCCAGGAGCAATGGTAGGGGAAAATACTGTTCGCAAACAAAACCTAGCTTGACTCGAGTAGTTACCGTGCACAATGTGCATGCAGCAAGATGCATGCATGCATTGGTGGGCAAAAAAGCAGCTTCGAGACAGGCTAAGCATTTACGCGTTTCTTAAGAGAGCTTAACACCAGAGGACGATGAAATACCGCAGTATGTAAGACTAGTGAACTATTTTGTGCAGCACCAAAACATTAGAGCACGATGTCATTGAGGGAGCAAGGCAACGCCCAGTTCAAAGCGGGAAATCATGAGGAAGCCACTGCTTTGTACACTGTGAGCATTCTAGAGCAGCCAGAAGACGAACTGGCGTACAGGTTCGAACCTTCAGGGTCAGAGCATTCCGTGTTTTGTATGCATGCACTATGTCGTTGACAACGCAGTGTGCTGTTGTCTCTGCAGCAATCGCAGCGCTGCGTATTTGCAGCTTGACAAGCTCTCACTAGCTCTTGAAGATGCTGATAAGTGCATTGCGCTCAAGCCCAGCTGGTTCAAGGGATACACCCGGAAGGCAGCTGCACTGGAGAAAGCCGGTCAAACAGCAGAGGTGCAAGCACAAACCCACTTTCCTTTGGTCCTTCTCCATGCTTACACCATAACATCACACCTATAGTATATACAGTCTATGCACTTGTAAACAGTCCTGCAGACAGACTGCAACTTGTAGTACACGCCTACAGCAGTCTAATAGGCAGTTGCCTGCCAGCGTTTTACCCGCTGTTGCAACAGGCACTAACCTGTACACCTCTGCAGGCCCTGGCTGTGTACAAGACAGCCCTGGAGCTGGAGCCAAGTCAGAAGGAGGTGCGGCAGCAGATCCATCGCCTCACGCCACGCGCGCCCAGCCCGCTTCGACAGCCAAGGCCGGTAAAGTGCACCTGGTGGTTACCTGGTGGTGGCGACCCTGAAAGCTGCATCTTGCACCATCCCTGCTGTCCGTTCAATCTACCAATGGTGTATGCCCCGCCATAGCAGGAGGATGGGTTGGGTAGGGTGGTGCAGCTCACATGGTTTGGGGTGTAGGGTTTCGCAGCTCACAAGAGTACCACTCTCTGTGCCACCCACCCCATCCCACCCACCCCCCACCCCCCTTCCACCTCCTCAGGAAGCAGCAGCTTCACACTCCGGTGCCCCAGGTCTGCCAGCCTCAAACTCCTGGGCTCATGGTCTGCCACAGCAGCAGCAGTACGAGTGGCTGACCGACTGCTACCGCATGCGCGTGGATGATGAGATGGCGTACCAGGGGGATGTGTGCGGGGTGTATGACCCAGACAGCACGTCCAAGAGCATAGCAGAGGACTTCCTGGTGTTTTGCAAACTGGCAGCGGCGATCGGCGCTATTCCCCGCGAGTAAGCTTGCTGCTTGCAAGCAATATCAATAATAGTAATAATAATAGAGGATGGTACATGGGTCACTGCCGCACCATCCTGCCTGTGCATAGCTTACATGCTCGGTGGTGGCATTGCCTGCTGGGTTGCTGGTTGACAATGCTCGGTAACGCCTGATTATCATGCACATGGCGTGATGCAGCCTTCCTTACCATACCCCTCATCAAATTCATTTCATGCATGTTTAAAGTGAATATTTACATTATGGATCGTAGTGCATACTTAGTGCTGTCAAGGGTGACCACCTTTTCCTCCCCTATGCCGCAGGTGGGATTGGGACAAATTCCTGAAGAAGGCTGCCACACTGCTGCCCTACGCCTTTGAGAAAAGCGACGCACACAAGAAGTATGGCGGGGAGAATGTCTTCAGCGCAATGATGGGAGGCCGCTCGCTGCGTTTCACTGCAGAGGAGGTGTATGGCACCAGTGCCGTGGGCATGCCTGACGAGCAACCAGAGCTTGTGGAGCTTACGGAGGGGGTGGTGATAGGGCAATGGCGCTGGCTCATGCGTGCCAATGCGACATTGCTGGCTGATGTGGGGGGCAAGAAGGCGTGGGTGGGGCTGGAGAGGGCGGTGGCAAAATTGCATGTGCCACAAAACCGGCTTTGGGCGTAATCATTGGATTTGACACCAGAGCACGCCAACATTCCCAACGAATTCGTAGATCATTCTCGATCCAACGTAGAGTGATCTACCAGGATAGCCTCAAACTAGTGGGCCAAGGTGGCCACTTGGTTTCCATCAATGATCGTCATGTGCGCACGATTGGAACCGTACTAGGTCAGTTGCTAGAAATATTGCACTGCCAGTGGCACACAGGACCCGCCCTGAAGCGCATGAGGGGTGATCGATGTCTTGCTTGAAAGCCTTGCAATATTGTATGACATATGTTGTATACATTATAAAGAATTTTACACGTGTACGCTGCGGCCATCATGGTAACGGTTAGGTTTACAATGCATGCCATGTATCAATTGATGATTGCGCACTGCCATATATTTTATTGGCGTTCACGATTAGCCTAAGCTGAGCCTAAGAAAGTAAATGCTACCGGTTACCGTAATGCCATGGTGTCACAGTGATCAATTGATGTTATCGATAATCCACTGGCACGGTTATTTTGTTGGAATAATAAAGCCGCTCTGCGCATGCGGTGCAGCACAATATTGTCATATCAAAATATGGCCATTACCTTGTGTGGCGCCGCAACACAATCTTTATGATCATGGTAGCACCTGTCAAACTGACAATCGCCATCATGATACATACATATTATGCACCCTAAAATCCCCACGTGGCACTGCCAGGCCACACACTGCCCACCGGCACTGAACTATCCCCAGGAGGCCTGGCAATGCCATGCCGTGCTCAGCAACATGCAGTACCGTCAGTAAGAAACAATCAAACAATTCTCTTCAAAGAAGGACTGCGGAGGACAGCAGCATACGACATAAATACATATATAAATATTGGCACTGGCATGCCATGCGCATGGCATGCCAGCTGCTGCAATATCCCACCCTTCCTCCCAAAAACTACTCCAATTCAGTGGTCAGCCGTAGCGGCGCAAGCCCGCACCGTGCCTTCCCACCGCCTTCTTAGCCTTCCCCCTGCCGCCTTTGCCATTGCACCGGCCGCACCTCCTTCTGCACCCTTCCCTCCACCCGAGCAAGGGAATTAAATAAAAGCACTTGTAAAAAACATCAAAAGATGCATTTCTTTGCATCCCTTGCCCCAATCTCCTCGTCCCCTGCAGTGGCCACCAGCAGCGCCCATCCTCCTGTTGCGCCACGCCTTCCCCATGTGCACCCCCATCCTCATTTAGACCCAGGTTGGGAGGAGCCCCAGGGATGGCTATGGCGCCGCCGCCCTTGTCAAAATTGGCTGTTCCTATTCCCAACCATTACCCCTCCCTCCCACCCAAGCCTACTCGTCCTCTGCAGTGACCAGCAGCAGCGCCAGCCTCCTGTTGCGCCACAGCCTGCGCCGCGCCTCCTCTCGCACCCGCCGCCTCCGCCGCCGCTTGGCTGGTCGCACCTCCACCTCCACCTCATTGGGGATCTCAGGCTTGGGCAGGCCCACCTGAAAAGGAAAAGATAAAAACTTTGATTTAAATAGCTACATGTACCCTGTTCTTGGGCATAGAATGCACATTCCAATATGAGTTTAGGGATTAGGATTTAGGGTCTATAAAAACGTACATTTGCATCAATGGCTAATAGTCATTAATTTCATCAATGGCTAATAGTCATTTATAAAGTGTAATATTACTCCTGTAAATACATGCTTCCTTGTGAAGGAAAGAAAAGGGTTGAGGCATGGCCCACCCACCTCCTCCCAGCGGTCCAGCGGCGTGATGGACTTCTTGAAGCTGTCGATGCAGTCGCGCATCTCCATGGCGCAGCGGTGGTGGCCCCACCACAGCGCCATGTCGCTGAAGCCAGAGGGCGAGCGCAGGAAGCAGGTGGCGCGCGCCATCAGCCCCAGCTCCACGAATGCCGGCCAGTGCAGCTGCAGCGCCCTGTCCTGGTTGTCGTCGTGCACGTAGTGTACGTGGTGCACGTGGAACTCGGTGGGGCCGGTCACGCCGTACAGGTACTTGTGGCCAGCCTGGTGGTGAGGTGAGGTGGAAAAAGGGTCAGAACATGGCGGTGAATATCTGATGAGGAGTTGGGCGTCAGGGTGCCAACCTAAAGCAACTCGCCCCAGGCAAACTGTTCAACTCTAATGTATGAAATCGATACCCTCCCATAAAGATGTACAGATTTGGTCGGGGACGAACATGAATTGACAGCTGAGGTGTCGCTGTGTCATTGTACCCATGTGCCACCCGTACTCACCATGTATCTCACCATGTAGTTGTCAGCAATCATGAGCATGGGTGTGGACTCAACGTCCTCGCCCAGCTCGCCCCGAGTCATGTTGATGCCGCACTCCTGCAGGGGGGAAAGGGGGATGCAGGGTCAGGGGCGCACAAGAGTTGGCAAAAATAATGCCAATTGTTGGCATTATTCCCCATGTTTTGCAAAACATCAGTAGGCAATGTATTTTTATAGAATTCCCTTGTCCTTGGTAGGATGCGTGATACAGGACCCCATGGCTATGCAACCAGTCCACTATGTAGCGGATATGCCCCAATGATATTTGTGTGATGCCACTGACACAGGTCCCCCTGTCTACTCCCATCCACATCCCCTCCCCACCCCCCCCCCCAATCCACCCAGCCACAGAACCATCCCCCCCCACCCCACCTGCGCGGCATCCTGCGCCCACAGCGTGCTCTCCGCCCCAAACCGCTCCTGCGCCCCGCTCTCCCCCACCAGCCTGCCCAGGCGCAGGTGCGCCGCCGTGTAGTGCGGTGTGAGCCCCCCGTACAGCTCCATCACAGCGTTGGCCACGTCCTCCTCCAGGCGGGGTGTGGGTTTGAACAGGTAGTGGAATATGCAGGCGATATCGGTGCTGTTCAGGGCGTTGCTGGCGGGGGGCAGGATGTCAACCTACACAATGACAACAAATATTTAAGATTTTCAATAATTCCATTGGAAGACATAAGAGCATATAAAGAGGAATAGGGATCATCTATTTACTCCCTTTATTGACAACATTTTGCTTTTAATCATTAATTATAACTTCTTACAGTAATATAGAAAATAAAATAGGGGCATTGCTCATAAGTATTAATAGTGAGCATGATGCGATTAAAATGTCATGCTGGTGGCTGTACCTGGCTGTCTGCCCACTGGTTGGTTGTCTGTATGACCAGCTGGTTGGGCAGGTGCATCCAGGTGGACCCGTTCCGGAATGCCTCATCCAGGTCGTTCACGGCAAAGCTCATGTCGTGCTTGTCTGCCATCATGGCCTCAAGGTCCACAGGCTGGTGCGTGGCTGGGTCGCTGATGTTGTGCTTGCGCCAGTCGATGAGGTGGGGGGAGAAGGCAAGCTGCGGGGAGGGAGGTGATCATGCCCTTAGCGAGGGTTTTAGAACAGGAGGCAGTGCCGGTGGATCAATTGGTGGGGAGGATAGTGTGGGGGGTGAGAGTGGGCAAGGATTTCACTGCGGCAGGGGTGTGTGCACATGTAGATTGAGAGGTGGTGGGCATGAGCATTAGGAGTGCCGTGCACAGGGGTGGTCATGCGTGGATCACTCCCGCTCAGCAAATGTGGTGGCCAATGACCATCTGTACATTTTGCAGGATTGGCGCTCACCACGCGGTGTGGCTATAGCCCCCACCCCGAACGCTCACTCCCCCCCTTGCCCATCCTACGCCCACCATACCCACCCGTTTCCCCGTGCATGGTCCACCCCCCCCCCCCCTCACCCACCTCCAGCTCGAATGGCTCCTTCCAGTCCACAAGGAACACGCGGCGGGAGGCAACCGCCACGCGGAATGAGAATATAAGGCCACGCATGCGGTCGCCTGCAGGCGCAAGGGGGACGCATGTGAGGAGGGCACAGGGCAGGGCAGCCTAGGGGAGGCACTGAGCGGAAAGCACGGGGGGCATGCACAGGGAGGCACAAGGGCGGTATGCGCAGGATCCCTCAAGGGTGGCAGGCAAAGAGGAGCACTGCAACCGCCGCAACCAGTACATCTACTCTACTTAAGACACGCCAACTGGTCAGAAGCATGGCCAAGGTGCACCTGCTACTAATCCACAGCTTGGGGTACACCACCCACACGCAAATCCTGTCGCCCCTGGGCCACCGCCTATCCCCGCCCCGTTTACTTGTTGCCCTCCCCACTGCGTGCGTGCGTGCCAACCCCTGTATTGAGCCTATTGCCTCACCCCAGCCGCCCGGGCGCCCTCCCCACTGCACATCCCTCACTATGTACTAAAAAACTTGCACCAAGCCACCACCCCAGCCTACCCCTTCTTATGCGCGCCCTTACCTATCCCCTGGCACCCTCCGTAGCAGAACCACATGAAGTACTTTGCGTCTTTCTTCCCCCTGTTGGCCTTGTGCCACTGGTTGTACTCTTTCAGCCAGGCGGGGCACTTGTTCAGGTCCAGTGGTGGTTTCTTGGAGTGGTGGGTGGCGTTAGTGGCGTTTTGGGGTCCCACATGGCGGTTGGTGTGTGCTGCTGCTGCATCAGGGGTGGCTGACTGCACCTCGAGCACTGGGGCTGGGGACTCGCATAGGGCTGTTGCGGCAATGCAGGCTAGCAGCAGGGCTGTGAGCCATGGAGGGTGATGGGTGGCCATGGTTGGGCTGGCTACTGGTGGCGGTGGTGGTGGTAGCTGTGCTGTGGTGCAGCTGGTGTGGGGCTAGGAGTGGGGCCCAACGCATGCATATCCGGCACACATCTGGACAAGAGAGAAGGATTGGGAAGTGTTATGTCACACTGTCGTCGTTCACATTTTGAGGAGCTGTGGGGAATGCAGGATACCGAACTTGATCACAGGGGTCTGGCAATATGGCGGTGGGCTGCAATGTTTTTGCAGCACAAAGCCTTAATGCCGCAAGACCATGTTACCTCGCAAACTCCCTATTCATATTATCAATAACTCAAGTGAAAGACAACTGTGTTCGTGTGTATTGTCACCTGCTGCAATGCGCCTTAGACAGTCAACGCCGTGTGTAGTGGTAGACGAAATGTGCTGGCGTTTTTAGCTAGCTGGGCAGTCTGTGTCTAACAGTCACTTCATGCAGCAGGACAGCTGCTCCATGCTGCACCTAACGGCGCTGCTGAAAGCTGACTACGGCTCGGGAATGTGGGCTCGTACACGGTACAGGAGAAACAGGTTGAGATGAGGCCCGAGGGATGGTAATGTGCCCGCCAAGGGAAACGACCGAAACAGCGGCTAGACAACCCTTTATGGCTGATCAGCAACACGCCAAAAGGTCAAAACAGTCTTTTCAGGGCGGTTGAGCGTGTCCTAAGCGTGTGCGTGTGTGGAATTGGTGATTTTGGCGTTACAACTCAGCGTGCGTTCGAACGCAGGGTGACTTTGACGGGTGGGTGGTGGGTCCTAAACGTGCAACGTTCGTGGGTGCAGTTGAAGTTGTGGGTTTTGAAACAGAGCAACGTCCTGAAGTTTTTTGGCCAAGGCTGGAAGTTATATTTTGCAAAAGTTTGAGACCCTACAGTCTGTCTGAGACCCTATGGCAGGGTTTCCCACGGGTGTGAATTCAAATGGTTTTATTTCAAATAATCTGCGAGATTTGCAAAACCACTTGAATAGGATCCCCCTCAATGAGTTCCTCCACACGTTCATATCGCCGTCTCTTGTTACAATGGCTCCTTGATTAAAGGCAGGTATTAAATCAAACTGCTCCCCATGTGGCGATGCACTGGAGAGATACCCATCACGTTGCCCTTGTGGGGTGGTAATCTTACTCTTTTTTTCCTACCCTGTCACCTACTCTGGATCCTCTGCAGCCACGCTCAACTTAGTGGCCTGCCTATACTGTATTGTTACCAAAACACTGCACGTATTTGAAAGTTCTACACCTCATACCAGCCGTGCAAGGACAATGGTATACAATATCTTACAAATCACTGAATGCTTTAAACAATTCACGCTCCAAGAAAATAGCCCCACAGCCAGCCTGAAAATAGCAGGGAAGGGGCCTGGAAAGAATCAGAATCATTATGCCTATGCTACAAACTCCACCTGTACGATTGCCACACAAAGAGGTACACTTCTACACCACTCTCATATACATCGAGTATGCACCTGCTATAAATATTGACACCATCACCACTTTCCCATTGGCACATCGATCATCACTCCAGAACTGCATCTGGCACCTCAATCTTGACTTCCACAGGAAAGGTGGTGACTCCAAAATCAGAGTACATGCGCGCCTCCAACCCACCCCCTTGCGCTACCAGCACGCCCCCCTCCTCCCTCACCACCCCTGCCCCTAACACCTGCGCCAGAAACCCTACTGGAACCCTAGCAACCGCCACCAGCTTGCCAGCTGGCATCAGGGCAGCCAGCGGGGATCCGAATGCATCCCCATCAGCACCATCCATCGCCCATTCTACTGCAGCATGTGTGCGCAGCGCCTGGTAGAGCTGCACCATTGGCGCGTGGGTGATGGTGGTCTTGAAAGCGCGGGGTGGGTGGTGGGGGTGGGTGGCCCCAGCCGCCAGTTCCACCTTGCGGCACCCCTCCAGCCCCACCCCCTGGAGGGTAATCGTCACATCCACCTTACGCTTGGATGCCCAGTGGGGGAGTCGGATGGGGGATGGCGGGGAGCCCAGGGGGGTGGTACTATCAGCAGACAGGGGAGGGACATCCTCTGATTGGTCTACAGCGTCCACCATCGCCTTCCCCCTGGCTAGTGCCGCCACCTGATTGGCCAGCTCCCGCACCGCCTCACCGTCCGCCACCTGGCACACTCCACTGTCCACCTCCATGCGGGGCGCAAGGGTGCGCGACAGGATTGGGGTGGCACCCGCGGGGGTGGAGGCGAGTGGCGGTGCAAGGGGGGTGGCTCCAAGTGAGAATGGGTGGACAGGGGTGGGCGCCATGAAATTTGCACTCAGCAGCTTCTGAATCCTGCAGGTGGAGTGTGTGGTGGTAAGGCTCAGTGTGACTTTGTGCAAGTGATTGAAGGATGTTCAACATGCCAAGCCCAGTGCATGGCATGGGCAAGCTGTCCGATGCCACACTTGAAGTCAAGACAGATGTGACTACGTGCGGCACATGAGGGACAGGGTGGAGCGCAGTGTGCAGGTGATGTAGCATGTGGTTGTCACAATGCAACCCTAAACCCTAAATCATAACCACAAATGCAACACTGTAATGGCTCATGCCACACCCAAGTAGTGCCCACCCTGGTGCTGAGCTGCTGAGACTACCTATAGTGGATAGATCACACCGCCACCGCTCACCTGTATCTGTGCAGCGGCATGCGGTGCACGTTGAACCAGTAGGAGGGCAGGCCAAAGATGGAGCGGGGACGCTGGTGGTGGGAGGGGCAGGCGGACTTGGCGGCGGTGGTGCGGCGGGCGGCACGGGCTATGGTGGTGGGAAGGTGGGTGCGGCTGGCTTGAATGGTGGACTGGGTCACCTGAGGGGAGGGAAAGGAGGCGTGTTAAATCTAATGTAACCCATTTGCAGATGTACAATGGGCAATGGCACGGCCATGTGCTTGCCCTGTCTTGCCCTGCTTTGCGGAGTCTGTGCAGGGGTGTTGCAAGATCTGAGGGGCAAGCATGTTGAATCTCCACAACAAATGCGTACAGTATATGTGCCTGGTTACCCTACACTAAACCAACCTCGGATCACCATGTACCAGCTACTTCCCCCCCACAACCTGAACCCCCAGCAACACCCACCATGTTGCTGGAACATAGAGAGAACTTGCTTTGAAATTAATTGGCCCAGGGCCTGTTATTCCCATACATGGGAAGGACTAATGATTAATTAAACTTAAAGATATTTAATAAAAATAGTTCCCCCTACCCTTCCACTCACCCTGTACACTCCATCCCTTGTGAGGTACAGCTGCTGTCCAAAGGGGTGGTACTTGCAAGACAGGTTGAAAGCGGGGAGGAGCAGGCGCACAGCACCCGCCACGCGCTGCGCCCACCCCACCAACCCCTTCAGCCAGTCCACGACAGGGTTTTGCTGCCCCCGCTGCCTGGGCATGCGCACCCCCCATCGGCGCCTGCCTCGCTTGCCTGCCGCTGCTTGGTCCACCTTGAGGGTGTGGGCTTGGAGGGAGGGGGTGCCGAATGGGGAGTGGGAGAAGAAGCTTTCCTCCCCTTGTGCCTGGTGCGCCTGTCCCACCCCTGCAACCCCATCCACATCCTGGCTGGTGCTGGTGCTGGCCTGGTGGATGGATGTGGCGGAATCTGACCGTGACACCATGCCACCAGCTGGGATCTCATCCAATGGTGCAGCCCCTGGCCTGACAAACGGCACGATCCCATGGCCCCCACCCAGCACACCGCTATGTAGCCTCAGGGAGGTCAGCAACAAGCTGCTGTGTGAGAGCGGGCCCGACTGTAGGGATGCGAATCCCGCCTCTGACGCGATGGCGTCCACTGGGGATTGGTGGTGGCTGGCTCGATCCCCGGCCCGCTCCCACACCTCCCGTAGGGTTTGGCTGCTGAACGACAGCAGGCCCGGCTGCATCCGCACCGCAGGCAGGGGCTTGAAGGACAGCAGCCGAGCAACAATGTCCTCTGCAAGAGGGAAATAATTCAGTTTGGGACATGCGAGTGCAGATCTTAGGACTAGCAGGGAAATCTGTGGTGTATGCAGATGCTGTCAGGGTCAAATTAGCACTTGTCATCTGCAAATGTGCATGTGCATGGC
Organism: Heterotrichella gracilis; assembly: GCA_032358255.1. Lineage (NCBI taxonomy): Eukaryota > Xanthophyceae > Tribonematales > Xanthonemataceae > Heterotrichella > Heterotrichella gracilis. The sequence continues at coordinate 93,714 of JAULBX010030928.1, forward strand.
ACCAAATGCATACGATATTTTGGGTGATTTATGTTGACACAGTGTACTGTTTTCGGTGACACTGCTGAGCACTGAGCACAATCCAGCACTAATGTACACCCTCACCAATGCCCCGAAACCCTACGCTAGGGCATCCCCCACCCACCTGGCATGAGGTAGTTGACAAAGAACCTGTCCCACGCCTGGCTGCTCACCAGCCGCGCAAGCGCCGCGTTGCCCACCGCAGGCGTGGCAAACACGATGGCGCGCACCATCCCCGCAGCCCTTTGCGCATCGTCCAGCTGGCACAGCAGGCGCAGCGTACACAGGGAGGCCACTGCGCCCCCCAAGGAGTGCCCCGTCAGCACCAGGCGCTTGCCCCTGGAGACAGCGTGGCGCAGCAGCAGCTCCGCGGGGATGGCCTCCGCGCGGCGGCTGAAGCCGGTGTGGGCCAGGGCGGCGCCGGTCTCCTGCAGGGGAGTCAGGGTGCGTAAGGCGTGAGGGTTGTAGAGGCTAGCCAGGGAGGGGATAGAGGAACCTTGAACCCTAACAATAGATCCTGGTGGGGGGAAGTAACGTGCCCCTTGGTGTTCCAGGGTCAGGCGGAAACCCTAGATCCTAACCCTAAACCCTCAACTCTGTGGTCGGGCTGTGCCCCCTGGTGCATCAGCCACAGGACATGGACATTCCCACCCACAGATCCGGCTGAAAAGCCATGCATCCTCAGCAGTTAGCCTAACACTGCTCAATGGTGCACCTGCAAGCTTCATAATACCTGGTACATGTACCAGATTGCTGCATGCACCCCACCCATTACCATGCACCCTGCCCCCCACCCACCTGCAGCTGCGCCAGCTGTGCCAGGAATCGCTGCACCGCAGAGTGCTGGCGAATGTCTGCATTGGCAAGGTAGTCCTGCGCCTGCTTGGTGCCAAGGAAGGAAACGTACAGGGCGAAGGGGCTCTCGCCCAGAAGGTACCTGCAGGATGGGTGATGGGTGTGGATGGTGGGTGAGCTAGTGGGGCCCATAATGTGGCTCCGGGCTTTTGAAGAGCGCACATGCAGAGTAGCACCGATGAGAGAGTGCCACAGTAGCCCAAGCCATGGCCAAAGTAGCAAGCAAACATGGATGCAGGTGCACGTGCCATCACATGCGGCAAGGATTTCTGACAAGCCCACGCACCACCTTCCCACCCTGCCCCCTGCCCCTCCCCACCTGTGCACCACTCCCCCCTCCGACCACTGCAGCTGCGTCACTGTGAGCAACCCGGGGAAGCCCTGCGCATAGCCAGGCAGCAGGGCAGCGGCCGCATCCACGCCGTGGTCCAGCGCCTTGTACACTAGCTCGGACAGGACGAGGCTATTCACGACGTCCTGGGGGAGGGGCCCAAGGGGGGTGAGACGGGGGAGAGGGTGGGGGCGGGGTTCAGATGTTTCTTTTTGTAACGGTAGGAGATGCGTAAAGTCATAATCCAGTTTGGTGATGCTGGGACCAGTCCGGTGGTGGTGCAGTACCCTTGGGTGTGTGCAGAGTGGGTACATGAAAGCCATCGTCTGTATGATGTATGCCGTTGTCAAAACCCTGGTAAACCCTAGTGGACATGAGGCATTGTTGTCCTTTTGCCACTGGTGGTGCGTGCATACCTCGATGTCCGACGCTGATCCCACGTGAAGCGCCCTGCAAGCCTCTGCAACTGAGGACCCAGGTGAGGGGCGTGGTGGGGCCGAGGGGCCGTGGCGTCGATGCTGCTGATGGGTGTGGGTGGAGCTATGGGAACTCCCTTGGCGGCTTTGGTGCTGCCCCATTGGTGGAGCTGTTTCTAGTACAACTGGTCGACTGCGAGGCTGGCGATTGGCGGTTGAAGCGGCCGGAGGTGCGGCGGTGGTGGCGGTGTGGCGGGGTTGCGTTGTGGTGGGGCAGGTTCTCGAAGTTGCCGCTGCAGGGGAGACCTCGGGGCACAGCGTCCGTGCATTGCACGCGAGTGCAGGCCGGGTACCTGGATGGGCGATCGCTGCCACTTCCCTCGATGCGCTGCGCTGCTTTGCGGGCAGCGACAGGGAAGGCAGTTGGCAATGCAACCTCCAAGGTTTGAGCAGCATCAGGAGGTTGGTCGAGAAAAGAGACGGAGCTGAAGGAGTGGGTCCATAGCTGTGGTCTACAGAGACGCCTGTTCGCCACATAGTTATACAAGCCTGCGGTGGACGGGATTAATTCGTGGTGAGGTGCCGTGGTGCAAGGATGTGGGCAGGCTAAATACATGCGCTGTCGAGACAGGGGTGCATGCGGTTCGAGCTGCAGGCCTGGTGATTATGTAGAGGGGGCGTTACGACGCAGGAAAAGAAAGGAAATTTGAAAGACAGAGCTTCTAATTATTCACGCTAGGCGCAAAGACACACACGGATGTGACTCTGTAAGTCCCCTGCATGCCCCTGCATGCAGGGGACGAGGTGGTGGAGATCTGTGCGCACGGCGTGTGGCCGAGGAAGAAAGTTTTTGCAAAAAACGTACGGACATATATACACAGCATCGGTTGCATCTTTAACAGTTTGCTGGAAAAGACCTGGTGCCAGCAGGACCCTGGGCATGGCGCAGCTGAATGAAGCCATGCCCTGATGTCCGGTATGCAACGTCCTACACCCGCCTCCAAGACACCGTTGAACCCCTTTTAAGTGCACAGTGGTTATTAGCATAACCGTCGTCTTGATCATACCTGGTTCAGGGTCAGGGCCTAGAGTTGTTGACCATATAAAGGCCAACGCAACCCGAATTTGACTCCTCGTGGCATGCCAATAGTTGTACTGATAGGTGGACTATTGGACTCTATGATGGAAACAAACTCTTCAGCTTTAAATGATTGCCCAATGCTGTTGCAACGGTTGCGCAACTCTCGACAAATTGCGCTGCGAGGGAGGGCACGTACAGGGCGAGCCCTCGAGTCTGGGGGGAACGGGATGGGCAGTTGGACGCAGATTATGTTCTGCGCAGTTAACAACAGGTAGCATCCAAAGCAACCCGTGGTTTCTCTTTATGAACACGCCCTACTGCGTGATGCTCCAACGTTTCAAACGCTTGAAAGTTCCACTGTTACAGCGCAACTCGAACAGGTCTGGACCGCGCACGGGTCCGCGGCCGGGCCGGGGCCCCCGCGCAAGAAACCGGGGGGAGCGGCGCTTTCACCCCTTACTGACTACTAAACCCTTACAGGAACCCTACCCCATTGGCATAGCGCTGAGCTGGCTTAGTTAACACGAAGCTTAACTTTGGACGGGTGTTTATGTCACCTATTGGCCTGCCCAACCCCAGTGTGTACCCCAACACAAGTGCGGTTTGCCTCCTAGTGCCCTGCCTGTTGGCCCCAAACTGACTACATCCACTTGACAGCAGCACAACAACAGCACGTTCTCCCTGCTACCTTGCAATACTGCTTTGAAAGCTTACAGTGTGTCCCGCTTCGTGCACCCCGCAACACCCCTAACCCACCAGGCAGGCACCATATAGCCCACGGAACTAGAGTTCCCACCGGAACCCCCCCTTCACACATACATAGCCACTGCCCATCGCCCTTGTCAACAACGCCCAAGGACCAGGACCCTGTAGGGCGCTACTAGGCAGGCATCATCCCCCCCCCAAAGGGCCCCCCACCACACATCCCCCCACCATGTGGAAGCGCTTACTCACACACACCAAGGACTACATACAGCGAGGTGTGATGGCATTGCACACCTGTCTCCCCACTGCCCGCACCCACCGTACCTTTCGATTGCAACCACTGCAACCTGTAGGTCCCACCCCCGCCCCTGTTGGAGTTGTAGGGCTTCATTTTCTTGGGTACCACTCCACAGCACACTTCTTTCCCCCTTGGATCTGACCTACCTACACCTGTTAGCCTCCTCACAGTGGCTGCTCCCTTGCAGTGCACAACCCCTTTCCCCCCGATGAGAAGGTCCTGTACTCCTTTGGCCGTGCCGCTGACCTGGCCCAGTGGCAGGTGTTCACCGACCAGCAGTATGGGGGCAGCACCACCGCACAACTGGACCTGTGCGAGGAGGAACAGGACGTGGGGAAAGGCCAACATATGGTAAGGGGTGGTGTTGCATGGTGCAGGAGGAACGGGACGCTTGGTGGGCCAAGTTTAAGTATGCATGCATATGGGATGTGGACTCAGTCTGTGTATGCATGCATATGCGGCATGGCATGCACATCCGGCATGCACATCTGTGGCGTGAATAAAATACAAAAAAGCTTCAAAGTACATGAACCTGCATTACATAAAAAAAATGTCCCAAGTACTATTCTGTGTGGGGCCACATGCCCCACCGCCCCCACCAGTTGTCATGCCCCCCACCAACCACTATCCAGGGTGGGCAGCTATGGCACACACCATTCCACACACCCGCGCTCACGCCCCCCACTCGTGCGCCCCCATGCAGGCCACCGCGTTGTTCCATGGCCGCGTGTCCTCGCAGCTTGCCCAGGCAGACACGGGCATGAAGCGCAGCGGGTTCTGCGGGATCAACTCACTGGTGCGCAAACCAGGATATGCCACTCAGTGACCTTTGGGCATGCTGGTTTTTACTGTGTGCCATTCCATTGCCACCGTGCACTACCCCGTCACATTTGCCCATGCCACATATTGAGGACTGTTATGGTGCACCAACGTCACGCTGTGGGTCACATGCAACAGCAACAGCAGGCATGGGCAGACAGGCAGTTGCATTCAGGCAGTTGGTGCATATGCATTATGCATGTGCTTTCATGCTCACTGGGGCGAGCGGAGCGCCTAGATGTACCATGCACACTTGGAGGGTATTGAGCAAGCGCCTCGATGGGGTTGTGCTGGCGCAATGCACTGCATCGCTACGTGGTGTGGTGTCGCATGTGTCACACACCCAACAGTGCTGGTGTGGCTGCATCAGGTCTGCCGGTGTTAATTGGCCTGATTAACACCAAATTCCACCAGCCACATGCCCATGTGCCGCATCTCCCCACCCCATCATGCCGCCACCCCCATACCCACCCACACCCACCCCTCTCCCGCAGGACACCCCTGGCTGCCTTGACCTCGACCCCTACACCAGCCTGGTGTTCAGGGTGCGGGGTGACGGGCGCAAGTACCTCGCCAGCATACGCACAGAGAACTGGGTGGTGGGGGACGCATCGCATGACGTGTGGCAGGCATTCCTGTTTGCAAGGTGGGGGGGGCAGGAACTTTAAACCCTACACACTTAACCCTAAACTCTCGCATGACGTGTGGCAGGCCTTCTTGTTTGCAAGGTGGGTTGAGGCATGAACCCTAAATATTAATTTCATCCAGCTACCCATGCACAATATACTCTTTGTGGAACAACGCATCCCCACCAGAAATCCCCATCCCTGCATATTGCACTTCCACGAGTTGGGTGTCACTTCAATCTGGAACTAGGTAAGAGAAAGGGGATGGTTTGTCAACTTTGAAACCCATTGCAGATTCAGGTTAAACCAACATGTGCACATGAGATTCAGCTGGTACTCTTACATATAATCCCTGATCCCCGACGTTGGATCCCAGAGGTGGCGATGGTTACATTCCTTGGGGAACTGATCCGCTGGTTCCCCTGAATGCATGTTCACTTATTTTTATTTTTGTTCTTTCTTCCCACCCCCAGGGATGGCGAATGGCACGACGTCGAGATCCCCCTGCACCGCTTCCTGCTTACGTGGCGCGGCAAGCTTGTTGAGAACCGCATGGAGATGAATCCTAGCAGGGTAAAGAGCATGGGCATCGCGCTGGCAGGGGGGGAGAGCATGCAGCAGGAGGGGGAGTTCAGGCTGGGGCTGGCGCAGGTGCTGGCTCGCAAGGGGGGCGAGGGGGGCGGCTGAGCAGGGGAGGGAGGAGATGGTGGTGCCAACTCATTCGGCATGATACACCATGGCATGACGTTTTTGTCATGGTTACCGCCTTGCAGGGTGCCACCACCACCTTGCAGGTATTGCTCAACAGATTGCAAACAGCTGAAACATCTCAGAAACACCCTTGCAGCTGATCAGCAAATCTTGCGCTAGCAGACATATCACTTTATTACTGCGTCTGGATTTTGGCATCGGGTGCAGGTTATTAACTTGCAACTCAGGCATGTAAATGAAAGTAGTAATAAATATTGTTTTTGCAGACACACATGCATTACTATGCACATGCGAGTGACACTAAATACGCCATGGCGCATGATATTCCGCTAGCGAGCTCGATCCGGCAATTGTTCTTTGAATTGGTTAATCCCCAGGTTGGCACATATGTGTGACACTTATTGTTCACGTGGCGTCCCGTTGTTGTTGCCCGCCCTTCGCCCCCCCTGTCTGCCCCGCCAGGTACCTAGCCAGTATCATGCGGCCAATGGGGACAAATCGCTCCTCGCTGTTCAGGCGGGGGGCAACCTGCATGGAGGGAAGCCATTATCAAACTTGGTGTTTTGGCTAATGCATGGAAGCCAGTGGCTGAGCACGCATGCACACAGCTGCGCAGCTGTGTGCATGCACGGTATGTTGCCCATGTCCAATTATGTGACACTCGCAGGTAAATAATATCATTGGGTTACCAGTGCATACAGTAACCTTCCCCCATTGATTCATATAAATCATGATGCTGATACCAAGTCCCAGGCTGTATATGTAATATTATGCAGCCATGCAGCCATGCAGCCATGTGGTCCCCACCACACCTGCTCCAGCGTCTCAAAGGTGCCATAGTCCACCTCCTCCTGCTGCAGCACCAGCGCCCCCCCACTGTGGTGGTACGCAAACGCTGCCCCCCACACGTGGCAGTGTGCATCCTGGTAGGGGAACGTGAACAGGCGCACCAGGCCGGCGGCGACCTCCCCTGGGGATATGCCCAGCTCCTCGCTTACCTCCCTGGAGCCAAGGAGAGACAGGGGGTGGATGGCATGCGCATGCCTACTAGCCTATGTAGTTAATTATACTTCATTACAACATAGTGCTGGCCTCCCATTGTTCTTCATACTTTAAAGTCATTATGATGATGTATCCGGTTTCACATATTATTTAGGTATGCTGATCTGCTTTCTACAAAGAACTGTCGTCGCTAGTATATCTTTATAGTTGCAAATTAAGAATACTTATATTGCATCTGGCGTGCCTGGTGGTCCTTAAAACTCAGTGTGCCGCCAGATCAGATTCACTGAACTTAGGCAGGGTTTAGTTAATGACGGGGTTTACTTATTCTGGAGTCTACCAGGTTTTATTGATGAGATTGAACGTAATCAGTTCCAATGCCAGGCATGGTGCGCCCTGTGTTCCCTCCCCTCACCTTACTGCTGTGTCCTCGTACTCCTCCCCTGCCTGCACCACCCCTGACGACACCACGTCAAGGTAGGAGGGGTACACGTCCTGCAACCAGGGATGTGTGGGGCAGCTCAGGACCATGCATGCATCCAGGGGTGCCAGACACATGGCACCGGGACACACAGCCTGCGCGTACTTACAAGGGCGCATAGTCCACTGGCATGTCACATGGCATTTGATATGGCTGACCCCCAACTATCCTCCTGAACCCCCAAACCCACCCCGCCCACCCACCCACCCACCTTGGCAGCACTCCTCCTAGAGACAAACAGCTCCCCCCTTGCGTTGAACACAAGCACGTAGGAGCCCCTGCCCAGCAGCCGCTTGCGCACCGTCTCGTCCCTGCTGGCGCTGCCAACCACCCGGTTGTGCTCGTCCTGCAAGGGCGGCTCAGGGTTTAGGGTTTGGATTTAGGGTTTTAAGTTGTAGGGTTGTGCCAGTCCTGCAAGGGTGGCTTAGGATTTACGATGTAGGGTTTAGGGCTGTGCTCGTCCTGCAAGGGCGCTGGTAGGAGGAGGGTGAGGGCACGCGCCTCTCCTCCAAGAGTCAGATCCTGGCATGAACCTGTCCGCGTGCGCAGGACCTCTTGGAACATTTTCCTACCAATGGTGGGTGCTTGGTTCTCATGTACTCTGAAACCAACGATAGCGTGCAGCAATCATATTGCCCCTCCTTTCCACTCACCACTATCACGCACATCTCCACCCCATCCGCTGCATTGCATTTTGCCCTTCTTTGGCCCCGCCGCTGCGACCTGCACACCACACGCATACACAACTGTCACCGCCACAATACATATGCCACGGCCAAATGCCATGTAAACCATCTACACAATACAGCTCTGGACCTCCTTTCTGCGTGGGGTTCTGTTGCTGTGGTGCAGGTGCAGGGCCGCACCTGTGGTGGCTAGCTGGCTGGCTGCGCCGCTGGGACCCATGTCGTGTGGCAGTAGTGAAGGGTCTGGTTAGGGTTTGGCAGCGGGTGCCGACGCTAGCCAGGCTGCATGCAACCATGCTGGCTAGAACCATACAACTGGTGACAAGCTACTGGTGTATGCCGCCTTTTGACCCCTTCTTAGTTGTGGGGTGGTCTGTGTGGTGGTGGTGTCGCGAGATGGTGGGTGCTGCCTGGTATCACGTCAACAACGGGTGTAGGTATTGGTGGCACCAGGGCTCTTGCCGTGTTAATGTCACTGGTATGTTGGAAGGTACTGATGTAAAGGGTCCACCTAGCTTTCCACAGCAAGTTGTATGTGGTGGCTCTCGGGCAAGTGCGGGTGCATGCCACAATGGTTTAGATGGGTGGTGATGCTTGAGAGCCTTGGTACAACGGTATAGGTAGGGAGTGCCTGGCTGCAAGGCGACCTTGTTACCTAAGTGACTGTGGAGAGAAGTGAAACGAGCTGATAAGGTTGCTGGTGAGTGCAGCCCCTTGTACACGGAAGTTGCACTTGTGGGTACGGTACAACAATGCCACGGGCTCGCTACCACCCGCCCACTGCTCGCCAACCACCTATTGTCCAGCGGCACACAAGCATAAAGACCCCGTCACTTACTACTCAGTGATAGAAGTCAAGTGGACTGTCCATAGCGTTATCTGTGTACACAACTCGCCCAGTTCTTCGCAGCCATCGCCGCCCCCATCTACCACCACCACACATGCCGCCGCGGGTGCCGGTGAACGCCCCGCACCCTTCGCGCCGCCCGTGACCGGCCCACCGCCGCCATGGTGGTGCTTTTGCACCAGCTGTCCCTGGGAGACGCCTTCGAGGACCTCATCGTGGAGGTGGTGTCGCTGGATGGGGTGGACACAGTCACGAAAGCCAACGACCCCGCATACTCCGCCACGGTCCGCGACAGCAGCGGCTACGCGCGGCTCATATACCGGAGCAGCATATACTGCCGTCCCAGCGCGGTCAAAAAGGGGAAGGTGTATGCGATTGGAGGTGCGCAGGGGCGTGGGTGGCATGCATGCCTGGCGGCATATGCATGCATGCAAAAGATGCATAAATGCATGCAGGGCAGTTTGTGCAACACTGGCGGCCTAGTGTGACACTGTCGGGTTTACCCACATCTGGGCGTATCATAACTCTTATATGAAGTATATACTGCATGCGCTCGTAGGCTAGCTGGTACCAGCATGCATGCAGTATAGCGCACCGTAACTCACCACCCCCATGAGTAGCGAGTCATTTCCTGCCGCTTGGTCCCGTGCCCTGGCCGGGAGCCGGGGGACCAATACGGTGCATTCATGACGTGTCAGCCTCAGTGAGTACATTGTAGCACAAGGTTGGGTGCCTGGCCAGTGTGGGAAAGGTGCTTGCCTGTTGGGATGGGTGGTGCCTGGCAGCGGTGTTGGCGGTAGGCTAGTGCTGCTGATAGATACTATGTTTTAACTTTATCTCCCACCTGGTGCAGGCAAGGTGACCTCGCACAACGGCCAGGTCCAGATCCAGATAGGCAGCTCGTGGGGGAGGGTGGAGCGGGTCAACGGGGTGGAGGTGGGTGGGGGCGAGGGGGGCATGATGGCATGGCGGGGCTGGTGGGTTGCGCTTTCAGGGTTGTGGCCGTGCATGCGGCAGCACTGATGATGTTCTGCTGCTGTTTTGGGCCAGCCTGTCGGTCAGGTCTTTGCAGCGGGCACAGCAGGCACACGTTCAGGATGCCATGCCTTGCACCCGGCAGGAGTTTGGAGTCACACGCTTCCATCACACTACGCACACACCCTTTGGCGGCGCTTGTGATGCATCAGCCACGTGCACAATGCCTCAGCGCCTGTAATGATCACCAGTCACCTCTCCCTTCCTATATTGCACCCCTCCCCCATTCCCGACCTCCATCCCATCGCCCCCTTGCCAGGTGCACTGCCCCCTCCCCTTCACCCCCGCCTCCGACCTGTCAGCCCCCTTGCGCCGATACGGGGCCATGCTCCTGGCCGACCTCCCCCAGGGGGGGGTGCACGCGTGGGTGGTGTCAGGGGAGGGCGCCCCGCTGGCAGTGGAGTACGCGTCCTACTTGGAGACGGGCAGGGCGGCTGCGGCAAGGTGGGTGGTGGGTGGTGGGTGGTGGTGGTGGCACGGGGTTCGTTTTCTGTGTTGGGCAGGGGGTTGGGTGGTGGATGAAGCGGATGGTGGGTGGCAGCTGACGGGTAAAGGTGGATTACACGTATGGGTGGGGCAAGGCTTGCACACCCGCAATTTCAGATTGGTGGGTGGTGGATTGTACGTATGGGTGGAAGGATACAGGAACACAACACCACATACCTACAGCTTCCCACCACCCCTTGTGCATGCTGCGCATGTGGTGCACTATATGTGTCATGTCCCTTGAGGTCTTGCTGTCTGATTTGGGTGCGTAAACCTGGTGATGGTGGTTTTATATGCAGGATTTTTCACACCGCACTGTTACAAAAATAGAAGATAAAGAATCCACACATTTTATTCAATAATCCTGTTACCGCTGTTTTTATTCACGCTGCAATCCTGGCGTAGGGTTGTTCAAGCCAGCCTGGAGCTTCGCCCCGGCTGCTTCCAGCTGCTGCCCCTGCCACCCCTGGTGTACCTGGGCAGGGAGCGGGGGGCGCCCCTGGTGGCCACATGCTTTGTGGCGCTGCTGAGCGATCCCCGGGACAAGTTTGCTGTGGGGACTGACAAGGGCGGGTGGGTGCCGCTGGCGCAGGTGGCGGAAAAGGTAAAGGGTGGTTTGTGTTGAGGGAGGGTTCGGGGGTGAAGGGGTGTTATAGGGTGGATGGTGGGTGCTGCGGGAGGTTGCAGCAGTGGTCACGGCATTCAGCAACTCTGAAGAATGCGCATGCACTCTTACCGTACCTCAGCATGATGCCGATGAAGGAAAGGAAGTGAAAAGTATTGATTGCACTATGTCTTTTAGCTGCTTTATAACATACGTATTTTTAAAGCTTGCTTTAGTAATGCTGACACAAAAAGGCAAAACAAGTGGAGGCATAGGGAATCGAACCCTAGACCTCTCGCATGCAAAGCGAGCGCTCTACCAACTGAGCTATACCCCCGCAGCATTAGCGTCGTGGGGATTTCCTGCTAACTATCATTGTTTTCGCACGGTGGGAACGCCACCGAACTCACGCCCATCTTGCAACGCGGCTGCTTCCGCTTTTACACCGTTAAGCCTCGAAACAAACTACTGGTATAGAGTACGATCAGTTCCTTGTGTCGCCAGCCGTTTACTCCGCGGCGCAGCGCCTACTCCCGGTCGACATGCGCGGCATGCCACCGCCCGGGTCGTCATCGCCGCACGCCTGTCCTGCTAACTGACTCCCCCCTTCGTATGTCCCCACTAGGTCAGCGAGGTGTGGCGTCCCACTGTCGCCGCCATCTTCCACCAGCTGGCCACCGCCGCCAGCGCGGGGCTTGCCCCGCCGTGCTTCCACCAGCCACTCCCACAGCCCCAAGCACCACCCCCCAGCACCACCCCCCAGCCCCCACAGGCAGCCCCCACGCCCCCGACCACCGCGCATCACGAGGACTCCTCACACCAAGCCGCCTTCGCAACCACCGCTGACGTCACCCAGCAAGATGGAGAAACACCATCCACGACCACCACCTCCACCACCCCTCCCCGCGCCCCCCTGCCCGTCACCATCCTCAGCGGCTTCCTGGGCGCGGGCAAGACCAGCCTGCTGCAGCACATTCTGCGCAACCGCCAGGGCCTGCGGTGCGGCGTGATTGTGAACGACATGGCCGAGCTCAACATCGACGCGGCGCTCATCAAGAACAGCAAGCTGGTGCAGGTGCGGTGCCGGCAGGAAAACCCTCAACCCTAGACTCGTAACTTGAGCTTCGAACCCTGAAACCCCAAGAAGGGTGAGCTGGTGCAGGTGTGGGAGCGGGAAGGGAACTCCAAACCCTTGGTCAGGGTCTGCGGTGCGGTGTGGTCGTGAATGGCATGGCGGAGTGGCGGTGGCTTGTTACTAGGCGGCGGCTTAACATACCCCGCCAATTATTGACTTGTGCTGTCTGCGCACATGCTGTAGACTTACCGGCACATGCATGCAAGGCACCATGGAGAATGATAGCATAGTGGGTGGTTGGGCTTGGTCACGCACCACATTCCCAGTTGACACCTTGGTTGACACCTCCCTCACACCTCCACGACGCGCCACCTTGCCCCCTGCTTCTCATTCCCCTGCTGTGCCCACAGGCTGAGGAGCGTCTTGTGGAGATGCAGAACGGGTGCATCTGCTGCACGCTGCGCGATGATCTGGTGCAGGAGGTTGGGCGCCTGGCTGCTGAGGGTGCGGTGGACTACCTCGTCATTGAGTCAACGGGGGTCAGCGAGCCCATGCAGGTGGGGTTTTAAGTTCACGGTTCAGAGTGCAGGGTGCAGGTTTAGGATGGAGAGTGCGGTTGACGATTGTTTGGTGAACAGGCGTTGGCAAGGTAATGCAGTGAGTGGAGGGGTGGACGTCAGTGGCGGGGAAAGGTCTTGGGGATGTGTTAAGTGGGTTTGGCCTGTGGCGGCGTTGAACTAGGTGCATCGCCTTTGCCTCACGCTCCCCCTGCCCCTCCCCTTTTGCAGGTTGCTGAGACCTTCACCTTCATGGACCCCGCCACAGGCCAATCCTTGGGGACCGCAGCCCGCCTGGACACATGTGTGACGGTGGTGGATGCGGCCAGCCTGTGGGAGAACTTTGACAGCATGGTGTCCCTGGCCGACAAGGGGGTGAAAACAGGGGAGAAGGTGGAGGAGGAGGATGACAGGAATGTGGTGGATTTGCTGCTGGACCAGATCGAGTTTGCGGATGTGATCCTGCTGAACAAGGTGGGTATGGTGAGGATGCAATAAGGGGGAATCTATTCCGTAGAACTTGGGGATATCTCAGGGGGATATCTTGCAGATCTTATCGAGTTTGCAGTGTGATCCTGCTGAACAAGGTGGGTGTGATATGATGTGATCATGGGTGTGATTGGATGTGACATTGGGGTCTGATTGGGTGCGATGAAGTGGTGGACCTGAATGCTGGACCAAATCAAGTTTGTGGGTTAGATAGTGCTGAACAAGGTGGGTGTGATCGGGTGTGGTCATGGGTGTGGTTGGTGCAATGATATGTTGGACCTGCTCCTTGACTAGATCATGGGTTGAACGTGATTATGATTAGTTTGCAAATGTGATCCTGCAACCAGGTGGGTGTGATAATGGATATATAACAGCGACAACAGATTAACATGCATGGGGATGTATGCGTACCTTATGGATGTCGTTGCAGACCTAATCCTGTTGAATGGTTGGTAGGACTGAATTAGCTGTCCACAGGCGCCCTGTGTTCTGCCTAGTTTGGAGCTCCAGGGCAGTGCTTGTTGCTATCCCAATCAACTCTGGTGGTCGGACTGTTTGTTTTGGTATTTTTCATGGACCCACTTGCCGCTGCCTGTGTGTGGTTGCAAACCAGGTGCAGCAATTCGGCCTATGAGGTGGCAATGCCAACAGGCCCATCCCAAAAGTTGCTTAAGCCACGAATACTCGCTGCACTGGCGCTTGACGGTAGTAAACAGCAAGGGAGCCGGCGGGTCAGGAGGTGGGATTACATCCCACATGTGCTTCACGTGTAAGTATTTCTCACTGTTGTTTTTGTGCCTCTACCTCAGGTGGACCTGGTCCCCTCCCCAGACCTGGCCCGCATGACCGCCCTGCTGCGTCGCCTCAACCCCGACGCCCACCTGCTGCCCACCAACCACTCTCAGGTGGACCTCACCCAGGTGATCAACACAGGCAGGTTCAGCATGGAGAAGGCCAGGCAGGCGCCCGGCTGGCTCAAGGTGAGGGTTGTGGGATAGATTGGGGATGAGAGGATGTATGGGGTTACAGGGTGAAGGGTTTGTGATTCAGCATGGACAAGGCGAGGCAGGCTCAAGGAGGACCATACAGCAGGGGGAGGTCAACCTGAAGTGGACTGTGACCGCCAGTGTCAGCAATTGCATTTGCCAAGTGACATGGCATGTGTGCCGTGGAATGCATGCATCGCAACAATTGATCACACGTACTGGATGTGGTCTCCAGCACTTTCATCCCACCCAATGCCTTCTCCACCGTGCATGCCGCCCCACGTACCAACCACCTTCCCCACTGTGCTTTCCACAACAGCATGCTGCCATCCATAGCGCCACCATAGGCCACTGCTCACCTCGCCGTCCCACCCTAAACTCAAAAACCTAAACCTAAACTTTAAACTTCTCCCCAGGCGCTTCAGTCTGACACCCCCCTTGTGCCTGAGACCGAGGAGTATGGCATTGGATCCTTTGTGTGGCGTGCGCGCGCCCCCTTCCACCCTGCCCGCCTGCACGCGCTGCTGCACGCCACCTGGCGCACGCAGGAGCAGGACTGGGCGCAGGCAATGGAGGAGGAGGATGAGGGAGAAGGTACATGTTGTATATATATTTAGTTACCACAACAGAGAATGCATTCGTAGTCATATTAACGAGTTGCGAACAACAAGCAAGTGCATAAACATATAATAGAAATAAAGGTACTGCCATGTCCCAAACAAAATTCTAGCAAAAACGCACAAAACATACCATGCAAACAGTTGTTTTACAACAGTCTTTGTTGCTCCTGCAGGTGCATCCCAGGACGAAGGTGCTCCATCCCCGCAACAATCCCCATCCCCGGATACCCACGCCGCCATCCAGGCCGCAGCAGACACTGCGCGCCAAGCGGCCGACATGCTGGCCGCCGCCCTCCCTACCCATTCACTTGATGCAAGTGACCCGCTCTCCCACCTTGCCACTGCAATTGCTGCATGCTCCACTGCTGTTGGCGCCGCTGCTGCCGCCACTGCCACCGCCCTACAGCTGCTTCCCCAGGCAGCGCAAGCTGCGGGTGGAGGTGGCGGAAGTGGGGGCCTGCGGTCTAGATTCGGGCAGCTGCTGAGGTCCAAGGTGGGTGGACAGTTGGTGCTTACATGCAAACCACCCGCGTGCCTGTTGCCACTGCAATCTCAATCGGCCATATGCATCCTCGCAACCACGGTGTCACAGGCTGGCCCTAAGCGCTGGCGCTAAACCCTAATCGCGCAGCTTGTGCCAAATGGAGCGCCGTGCCGTGTTCAAAATAACAGAATAATGACGAAAGCTTGAAGCCGCAACGCTTGCAGCGCCATAGACACCTCCCAAGCAGGGCCATTTCCAGGCGTGCCATTGTCCATTCATTTATTCCTCCCATGTCCTATCCATGCTCTGGATGATTGCTTTAGTTTCTATCTCCCCCCTGCAGGGCTTTGTGTGGTTGGCCACCCGGCCTGACCTGTGTGGTGAGTGGAGCCAGGCAGGGGGGATACTGCGGCTGACTGTGGGTGGGCCCTGGTATGACTCGCTGCCCCAGGAGGCATGGCCACAGGAGCAAGACAAGGTGGACGACATAAAAAAGGTGGGGGTTGGTGGGGATGCTGCCTTGCTGGGCCGGGAAGAACCCCTTGCCTTGCAGTAGATCTAAAGGCCCTTCCACGAAAGGATGGTGGAATGGATGTTGTACGAAAGGACATCGACTTTTCGTTGGTTGAATCATTTTGTGTTCGTATTACATAATCATATATCAGCCATAAGCAGACAAGGAATCCCCGGGCCTTATCTGGTGCCTGTCATCCCAGTGGCCCCCACCCATCATCAGACAAAACACCCGAAGGAATTTGATAATCCCCGCTTTTCAGGACTTTGTCCCCGGGATCGGTGACCGCCGCCAAGAGCTTGTGTTCATCGGCATCGATGTGGACCGCCAGGCACTGGAGGAGGCGCTGCGGGCCTGCCTGTGCACCCCCGAGGAGTGGCAAATGGGGCCAAATGTGGGGGCCCAGGGGCTGGAGGACCCTTTCTCCCCCTGGCCCAGCCTGGAGGAGATACTGGATGGGGGGGAGGAGGATGAGGATGAGGAGGGGGAGGAACACGACCATGGGGTGTGTGGGCATGACCACCACCACCACCACCACCACCACCATGGCAAGGAGTGCTCGCATGGGGAGGAGGGGAGCGTGGGTGGGGATGCTGAGTTAGCAGGTGGGCAGTTGGCGTGATCCAATGTGCCCACAGGCTTGGCTATGTCAAGATAAATTTATTTATTTTGACATAGATTATGATACTCACCGTGATAATTTATCTTCTGGTATGTATGTATTTATCTATTTATCTTGATAGATAATACACCCACCGTGTTTAACAACAGAACAACCCCTGTCTTCACTGTTAAGGGTTTAAGGGTGACAACCAGCGTGATTCACCATGCCCTATGCAGGGTCAGATGGCGAGGAGGATGGAGCGCCCCAGGTGGTCATTGTCATTCAGGAGGGAGCGGCGCAAATGCAGGAGGCGCTGGATGCCACAGGTTGCCGCCTGGGTGTGGTGAGCTGGCATGCTGACTGGGTGGGGCCATGTCGCCAGGCGGAACAGCCACTCGCCAGGCTGGCGGCGCGCCACACCGATGTGGCACTGTTCCACCTGGACGTGGAGGGGTCGCAGGCAAACGAGGTGGGCATGGGGGTTAGGTTTTGGTCTGGTTTGATAGAAAGCAAGTAGCTGCATTCAAGCTATACACCAGAACGGCATAATGAGAAGCGCATAGCAATTCCTAGAATTTGTACATATCCTGCCTCCCTGCGCAGGCCTTTGCCTTTGAGAAGGTGGTCACCCGCCCCGAGGCCAAGAGGCAGGGGGCAAAACCCGTGCTGAAGGAGGGGAGGAAATTCCCCTGCTTCACCCTCCACTACCCCCCCTCCCTCCAACCAGCAGCCACCTTCACCGGACCCTCAGCTCTGGGGGATTTGGAGGAGGCCATCGCTGAAGGGGCGGAAAGCCCTGCCGAAAACCCTCCTGCTGGGGTTTCTGTGGCCAAGGGGGGTTCTGCAAGGGAGAAGAAGCAGGGGAAGAAGGCGGTGGGGCCGGTGGCTGCCCCCCCACCAGTGGAAGCAGAGGTACAGAAAATGCAGCTGACTGTTTTACCCAGGTTGTTGCGCGGGAAATGGTTTGAATCATGAAACATCTATACCTCACTTTGCTTCAATGAAGATTGCTTCAGCTGTGAATCATATGCCCATACACACCTACAAGATAGCTCTACTGTGTATACTCTGCAGTACAGGGATACACCCATGTGTTGGCAATGAGTTCAATCAGCAGCTGTCAAATGCACATGAGATGCCATCCAGTCCATCCAAGCACAGTATTGTCACGTTGGTCTTTTTTGCAATAATATTATATTTTAATTATATTCAGATATGTTCATGATTAAAATTGTCTTTATTTGGGGGTGCTGAAGCGCGGTGCTGCCAAGCTGCGGTGACTTCCTTTGACGCCTCAGAATATCCTCCTATTTTGAGCTTTCATCCAAGAATTATAAGTTTTTTTCTTTTCTTCCAGGTGCTGAAGCGCGGTGCTGCGGAGCTGCGCAAGCTTCTGTCCGACGCGCGCGACGTGGGTGCGCCGCTGCTTCTGTTTTGGCACCTGAGTCAGAAGAAGGGGTGGAACAAGGAGGCGATCAGGTGAGAGGGGTGGGAAAACAGGGTGCACAACTCGTGGGGGCAGTTATTATTGTTTTAGGATAAAACCTTCTTGGCAGTGCATCCCTGTGGGCATCGTTTTTGGTGAGTTTTCCTGCTATTCCATGGGGCATGCGTGTGACAAACCTTTGGTCGCAAGGCACTAGAGCCCACTCCTGGCAATCCGCCCAGTACAACCCCCCCTAGAACCCACCTGTGGCACAGCTTTTGAAGAAATTTCAAGTACCTAAGTAATTTCAGGTAAGTAATTTTAGGTAATAGAGAGGCTTTAACTCCTACACTGAATAATCATATTGAAGTGAAAACAATGTATGAACAAATATCTTCACGTTTACACCCCTCCCCCCCACCTGCAGCGGCCTGGGTCGCCCCGCTGTGGACTCCGCCCTGCGCCAGGTGTCAGGTGTGCGGCTGGTTGATGCTGACGTGGCGGTGCTGGCCAATGAGAAGCTGGCGCTGGCGCTGGGGGTGCAGGAGTTCCCCGCATTCCAGCTGTATTTCGACATGAAGCTATACCGGTGAGGGGCCACGTTGGTTGCGCAGGGTGTGGAAAATAGGCCGTGTTCCCTGTTAGATCCTGTTCCCTCATTTTCCTTTCTTGTGAGGGGAGGTTGCGGGCAAATAAGCTGATGAGAGGGTAGTGCTGGTGGCGCGTTCCGCCTGGGTGTGCACTGTGCGGCTGCGGATTGCCGCCAGCACCTGTTGAAGTAAATTGCTAAAATCCTAAAACACTAAACCCTGGCCCTGGCCCCACCCAAGCCCAGATGGAGCAGTGGCTGGAGAAAGCCCTAAAATTTAAAACTCTGAAGCCCGAAAACCCTAAACTCTTGCCCTGCAGCTCTCTGGTCCGCCCCACCCAACCCCAGCTGGAGCAGTGGCTGGAGAAAACCCTAATGGATGCGGCGCCAAAGAGGGGCAAGGACCAGAAACCCCCACAGAAACCCCAGCAGCAGCAGCCAGTGGCAGAGCGCCAGGTGGCAGCTCAAGGATCAGAGGGCAGCGGAGTGGCCGAGCCACAGGCGCAGGCATCGAGTAGCGGCGGTGGTGCGGGCGACAAGGGGGTGGAGGTGAAAGATGAGGAGGTGGTTTGCAGCGAGTGGGACCCACCCACTGGCAAGTATGGCAAGGCGGGGGCGACGCGCAAGGTGGCTGGGAAGGTGGGTAATGTTAGGGTTTAGGGTTTGGGGTTAGGGTTTGGGACCCTCTCACTGGAAAGTACACAAACCTGGGACATCTCCCTGAGGGGAAAGAGTTGAGTGAGGGGTAGGGGGGTTCAGCCAGCCTGGTTACCCCCTCTCCATTGTTGCCGCATGGCATCTCCATCACTTTGCACACACGTCACATACACTCACAGTCTTGCGGTCGCATACGAGTACCACGCATGATAATATTGCCCGGATAATAGATCATCCCATCATGGGGCAACACTCGGGCGGGATATTCCTTCTGGTTTTACGTCACATACATCCACAGCCTGGGATTTGCATACTGATGCACGCCTCCCCTTGCTCCTGCTCCCACCCACCCTCCCACTCATCCACCTGCCACACCCGCAGGCCACCTTGACCTTCTGGCCCAAGATGCCCTGCCTGCGCTGCGGGTGCCCCTGGTGGACGGGGGATGGCTGGGACGCGCAGTGTGCGCGGTGCAGCTGGGACTGCGAGGCAGGTGGGTGCGATAGGGGAATGACAAAAGGGGGGGATCGCAGTCACTGTGGGTGTGGTGATTACGCTGCTGGTACGTGTCAAGGGTTGGAATGCATAGCGGTGCACCTGTCATGGCATGCGTAGTGTTCCATTCCCTGTCGCAGGCGGGTGGGTGGGTGGTTGCAGGCGGGTGGTGGTGGTGGTCCCCTGTGGTCGACAGGGGTATGTCAAAGGGATGCTGTGGCTCCCAGTGGAGTGCTCACACCTGGGCACCCGGCCCTGGCATCACATCCTGGCATATACGTGCAATCCCGCCGTGCAGCTGCGCAGCCACGCTTGTGTTTCTGATCCATGGGGTTATATGAGGAACCGCAATTCATCAAAATTATTTGCGTGTTGAATTGTTCCTTCCCCCCTTGGCCGCAGGTGGGTATGACGACGACTCCAACCCCCTGCCCGCCTACCGCCCCAAGTGGGAGGGCTTCACGCGCGCCATCGCAGCGGGGAAGACACCCGAGTACACACCCAAGGGGAAGAAGAAGTGACTGTGCGTAGAGGGAAGGGGGACAGGGGGTGGTTAGCCTAGGGCTGGAGCTAGGGCGTTTGCAAGGGGGGCACCTTGTGAGGGGGGAAAGGTGGCTGCTGCCTCGTGCTAGGGTGGTGGTTTGGGGACAGCAATGTGTGGCGTGGAGTTTGGAAGTGGAGTGCGTATCTATTTGGGCATGACAAAACTGTAAATGTGACTGTACTGTGGCTGACACAGGCAGCTGGGCCCTCTAGTAGAGGGCTCTTTGGGGTCTGCATGCCGCGGCATGTGGATGCTCTAGCTTGAACTATCAGGTCTGCTATTTGTAACGAATACCATCTCAACGTTCGCATTTACTGTGGCTGAGCTGAAGCCCAATCGCTGTAGAGGGTGTGTGGCAACCTTCCATAGCGTCGGTTCGCCTCGCATCCAAAAGGATTACCTAGCTGGTTGCCTAACTGGTCCCCGTACCCGGTGCTGAGCAAACCTCGGTACCACAGGACTCGCAACTCTAGTATAAGTACGATCACCAGTGTTTCACCAGGTCCATCTCAACCTTCTTTCTCGAGGTCTTTGCACTAGCTGATTGCGCCCAAAAGGGTGCTGAGATCTGCCTGGTCTTCTCATCGTCTGTCAGTATTGTCTTGTTGTTGGACGTCGAAGAACGCCTGGAAGGTGAGGTATTCACTTCAAACGCCTCCACCCCACCAGTTAACTAGGGGTCTGAGTCTATCGCGTCCTATTGTCCGCTCGGGCCACGAACCCTGGCATCTACCCTGGCATTGCATGCATCAAGGGACATGCATGCACGCACCTTTTCGCATCTTAAGAACCACGAGCCTTAGGTTATCTCACTTGAACATGCCATGGTTTAGGGCAGCTTGAGCACGTGTACCCTGACCAGACCCCCCACCTCCACCCCCACCCACCCCACCCACACAGACTTTAAACTGGCACACATGCTTGTTCGTTGCAGGTACCTGGCAAGGAAATCCTCTCCTCCCACATCCCAGAGTTTCCCTGCCTCCTCGAGCTGCCATGAAGACCACAGCAGGTGAGTCAGACCCGCTCATGCCCACTTGCACCCAGGTGCATCCAAACCATGCACAGCGAGCACACCCCACATGAGCTGCAAGTTTCCAGACCATCAACTTGTGAACCACACTGCCAGCACGCATGTGCTAGCACCTCGCTCCTGTACCTCGCCTGGGTTTCCGTCAAAGAACAGCAAAGGACAGAACAGAACAAGAGCACACTTCAGATCGTCCTAAGGGGTTCACACCACCTGATGGAGGGATTCCACCAGCAACCACGCGACCCCCATGCACAAAACAACGCCCCCAGCTCATGCCCACACTTCACCCCAACACAATGACAGACCAATGTTGAAAAAGCCGCCCCAACTCCCCCCACGAACCCTCTCTCCTCCCCTGCAGCCTACTTGGGCGTCGCCTCCCTGCTGTACGTGTGGCTGACCATGCGGGTGGTGCGGCTGCGCATAAAGCTGCGCGTGCCGCTGGGTGATGGCACCTCAAACTGGCTGCTGGAGGTGGTAACAGCGGTGGCGGAGAGCGGCAAGGTTGCGCTGCAGGACAAAAGCGTGGGTGAGTGGGGTTGAGGGTTTCGGTGTGGTGGGGTCGTTGGGGTGGGGTGGCGGAGGGTGGCAAGGGGGCGCTGCAGGACAAGAGCGTGGGTGAGTGGCGGGGTTAGGCTTCAAGGGCTGGTGGTGCAGGACGTAACAAGGCAGATTGGCTGGCCCAAGCTGTGCAAAGAGTAATTGCTGATCTGCAGTAGTGCATGTGATTGTCTGCTTACTGGCTCTCTTTTCACCACCACAACTAACCACCCTTGCGCTCATGTTCATCCCAACTCCTGCCTACACTGCTGGCACACGCAAGCATTGACCTCTCCCCACCTCCCTCCCGCAGTGCTGCTGTTCAAGAGCAAGTACTGGAAGCTCCTGTCCGCGGTGCGTGCCCACGCAAACTTCATCGAGTTCTCCCCCCTGGTGTTCCTCACCATGGCCATGGCGGAGGTCAACGGCATGCAGAAATGGGCCCTACATGCCCTCCTGGGAACCTTTTTGCTGGGAAGGGTGGGGCACGTGCTATCATTGACCACAGCCAAGGTAGCAGTGGGGCCCGGGCGCACATTTGGCACGATTTCGGCAGTGGGGGTGTTGGTGCTGGCCAGTGTGTACAACATCTACGCGGCTGTGTGATGCTGGCAGCGGTGGGGAGTGGGCGCACCTTTGGCAGTGCTTTAGGGTGGGCTGGGTGGCGGTGCTGGCGGGGGCCCAGAGGGTACATCAACTGTGTGACAGAACGTGGTGGTTCATGTGCAATTACATTGCCATTGTTACATGTTAGTTGACAAAGTAGACAGCTGCATACCATATATGTGTCACGAGACCATACTAGGAGCCACTTTTCTTTTGCCAACTTGAAGAAAACGACCGCTTTTCAGGTTGTGGCCTGTGGTGAGGTTGGTGCCGTGGTAACACATTCAACGTGGCAGATGCTGGAAAGCCCTTTGCAATAATAACACAATAAATATGATTACATCGTTCCACTGTCTTTTTCTTGCAACATGTCTGTAAGAACATCTGTAGCAAGAAGAACAAAAGTGACGAGGGATGCAATACTGAGATATGTATTTCTCCAAGGGAAGAAATACAGTTGCTATAGTAAGCAAACAGCCCGCTTCAAGCTTGAAGCTCAAGCTTGGACTTGAAGCTTGAACTCGAGGAAATACAATCCTAAGCCTTTAGGTCCAGCAATGAACTATTACCTGCGGAGTCTGACACATGTACAGTCTGGCCGTTACAGTGTGACCTGTCAGTCTGATGGAAACAAGTGTTGCTGACTCAGAGCAGAGAAAGGATACATGCGCCCGGGGGGGTGTTTCATTGAAAACTTCACTGACAGAACATTGGACAGCAATATATAAAGAAAGTGCTAGTCGAAGACCAGCTTAAGAACACACAGGTCACCTCTAGCCACAAATGCCTACGGTAGGCTGCCAAAATTTCGATTTAATTACACTCTCACCCCCTCCCAAAGGCATGCCATGCCGTAGGCTAACCAACAGGAACAAAGCCCTATGGGGTTAAGGGTTGAGCAGTGGTTGGAAAAACAGTGGACAGAAGGTCAATGCCCTTCTTTTAGCTAAACCCTCTTCTTAAATCGACGCGCCTATTCAAGGACAGGTTGCGTTGATATTTTTTTCATTTATTTATTAGTAGGTTGAGCAAACACGCCTCACCTAGTGGCGCCACAGCCAGACCCCCAGGGGTGTAGGTGATACCCCCTTGGCCCCCTTGCCAGTCGCCCGCAAACTGCTTCAGCCCCGCGCTGCACTCCGCACCGCACTGCCCAACCTGCTGCATAGGCACCTCAACGCACACCGCCACCGAGTCCCAGTTGACAAAGCTGTTGCGGTCGCTGCCCAGGCGCTGGTAGTAGGCCTGGGCATCAGCCAGGTACTGGGGTTCTCCTGTCGCCACGTGGAGCCACATGGCAGCGTAGGCGAGCTTGTCAAGGTACCTGCGCATTACAGAGCCAGGGACACATATGTTCAGCCCAGATCCATCATAAACTCATGAACATGCCTCGCACTTGTTGCAATCGCTGCTCATGGCATGCACTGATATACTACAGTAAGCCTGGGCACCAAACAGATACTGGCTTCTCCTGTTGCCACATGGAGTCACATGGAGGCGTAAGCAAGCTTGTCAAGGTACCTACGGGGCGGGGAAAGGACCATAACCCCTGCTAGGATGATCACTAATATTGATTACAAAATAAACCATGTAAAGCAATGGTACTAACGTTGTCCTTTAGCATGCCAACTTGAGTGATGAGGGCAGAAGGTCTTTGCTGCGCATGTGCACACAGCTACTGGATGGTGCAGCCAGGTTTGGGGCACTTTCTGCACTACTCAAAATATACAGTGTAGATAAATAAATCAAGTATTTGAACTTTTTATATACTATTTGCAACTTCATGAAGCAAGCAAGGTCGTGAGCTCTCAACAGTTTGAGAGCCTGACTTAAGAGGTGCGCCCAACTTACAAAAGCGTAATATTTTCCATTAAAATCTGTTTATATGCTGATTTCAAATACAAAGTATCGTAAACTGATACCCCGCGTTATTTGATACCTGCGATAACTGATCAATGCGCAAAATTATCTGACTTCACATATTTAGCAGTTACCTGGGGTCCCAGATAAAGCAAATTATCAATTGAGGATACTCTTTATTATGGAATAGTGTTTTCTAGATAAATCGATTACTATACAAATAATGGTCAGGAATCAATTCAAAGAATTTGGAAAGGCATGATCTGGAAAGGCAGTAGTGCACTCACCTTGCTGAGGCGTACACATAGGTGGCAGAGGAGTACCAGTCGCTGTACTTGCCCTCGTACTTTGCCCCTTGCGCGTACACCTGGCGAGCTGCCTCCAGCGCCCTCCCCGCATACTCTGCATCGCTCCCCTTGAGAGCCACTGACACAGAGGCCAGGGCAGCAGCCACGGCACCCAGCAGGTCGGATGCGGGTTTTCCAGAATCAAAGACGTATGCCGGGCGGTCCCCAGTCTGGTCCTCGGGGCGTCCCCAGTAGGCGTGGTCGGGACCTGGGGAGGGGCACGTGGGGATGTGTTGCTGGTATATGTTGTTCTTGAAAAACATGTTGGCACATTTGCATGGAAGGCATCAAAATTGCAGTTCAAAATTTTCACCATGAGGTGCTGCTTTGGAGGGTTTATATTTAGGGTTTATCATGCCAATGGCTCATACCCTAGAGCGCAGTAGAACCCTTCATTGATTTCCACTGCCTTGCTTCCAAGGGTGTCCACACCCCCAACTGTATGCTGGTGGCATGGTACTCCTGGATATGGCCATGGAGAAAAAGGAAGGGGTTTGCTGTGCCCTAGGGTATACCCAGGTACAAGCCAATATTGTACTTGTGATTGAAGGATGCTCAGATGTCCCCGTGACTTCATGACTAAAGTAGCAGAGTTCTTGGCTTGCAAGAACTTCAACTGAAAAAGCAACGAAGAATTTAGGGGTTCTGCTGTGTTAGCGGTATCAATAGCTGGCCAAATGTAGGCTGTACACACATTCTCAAAGTTAATGCGAGTGCCTGCTGAGACCAGCACCAAGCTTGCGGGCCAAATATCACGCCGCGTATCTATGCACGGATGTCCGCCCCAGGGAAAATTGCAAGGCTCAACGACAGAAGCAAAACCCCAAATCCGATACAGTGAACTCACAATCCCAATCCTCACCTGGGGTCCCCTATCTGCCCCACGTACTGCTCCTCCCCCACCCTGAGGCAGAACCCTAAACCTGGTACAAACCCTAAATCCACAATCCTAATCCCTTACCTGGGTCCCATATCTGGCCCACGTACTGCTCCTCCCCCACCCTGCAGGCCATGAGGTAGTCAGCCGCCCAGCGCAGGTTGGCATCCGCACTCCCCTGCTGCCCCGCCCTGCTGTACCCCCCTGGGAACTCAGCCAGGCCCCATGCCAGGAACGATACAGTGATTGCCATGGGGAAGTTGAGCTTGAGGTGATCGCCGGCATCGTGCCAGCCTCCTGCAGAGCAACAGGGTGTTTGGTTATTGATAGGGGGTAAAGTATATCGGAGCACCGCACATGCAGAGAGTAAAAGCAGGAAAGGGCGCAGGTTGACACCAGCAGGCCAGGAAGGATCCGCGATGGGCATGTGCTGGTCAGCTTGACAGCAGCAAACCTGCAGCACTACTATGATGGGCGGTTGCTGCATGTTTAGGGTTGTAGGGTTTCACAGGAGCGACACAGCGATGGCCATGGGGAAGTTGATCAAGCTTGAGGTGGTCGCCAGCATCCATGCCAGCAGCCTGCAATGGGGAGAGGGAGAGAGGGAAGGGGAAGGGGTGGAGGGACGTGATGTGGGTCAGTGGCAACAGCTGGCGCGATGGAAGGGTTAAATTGAATTGGCCGCCGGTGTCACGCCAACCCCTTGCAGGGGTTTAGATTGAACCCTATTACCCGGGGGTGCTCCAGTCATGAATGGTAACAGTAAGCTGTGGTTGAGTTGGAGGTATGACACACTAGCAGACACTTTGTGGGTGATGAGGCCTGTGCAGGGGCGCGAGGATGGTCAGGGGTTTAACCTGTAACTTACCCATTACCTGCACTCATTTTCACACCGCACATCCGTATGTCCCTGTTGCGGCTGCTTATACTATGCTTCGTCTGCCACAGCATGTCTGCTAGCGTAGCAGCTTGGCAGCCAGTGGCAGAAAACACGGCGTAAGCAGCGCCAACATGCACATACGGATGCGCGGCTTGAAAATGGGTAGCACGTTTTACTATACATATGGTAAGGGTTGTTGACAGATGGCCCCGGTAGTACCTGATAATCAGGGACAGAGCACATGCAGCGAGTCGGAAGGCTAGGGAAAGAAGGAAGGGGCTCAAATAACTACTACCAGGCAAAGAAAGGGCCGCAATGGTCATGGGAAGGTTGTCTTGACATGGCATACACCTGCAGCAGTTCTAATGGGCGGTTGTAACAACAGCTGCATGTTTAGGGTTTAGGGTTCCCCACCTGGCACTGGGTCGTTGACATGCGAGTCCCCCCGGTAGGGTATCCTGTTGCCAGCTGGCAGAGCACCGCTGCGCTGCGCCTCGTAGAACATCCAGGACAGGCCAAGCACCTGGGGAAGGCGGATGGTTTTAGGGTTCTAAGGGTTTGTAGGGTTTTATGTGTTTAGGGCGTGCAGTAAAACAGCAAACCTTGTATTTGACAATTGGGCACTGCATCAGAAAGCCCAAACGGGTGTACCCTACAAGGATTACGGTGGAACAAGTGGTGGGAAAATATGGGCCAGGATTGGACCCCCCATTGAACAGCATTTACCCCAAACCACGCCCTAGTACCCACCTTGGCATACTCCTCTGCATTTCCACTCATTCCCCCCGTGGTGGTGTCAGCAGTGGCGGTGGGCAGGGGAGCAACCAGGCGGGCGAAGGAGGGAAGGGGTTCTGAGGTTGCGCCTGAGGTGGAGGTGGACATGGATGTGGGGTTGCAGCGGCCGCAGGTGGCGGCGCAGTAGTTGCCCTGGGCGCAGGGGGGGTTAATTAGTTAATAAGTTTATCAGAGGAGCCAAGGGATGACCCAATGGCAACTGATGTGAATTTTATGCTACGCACTGTACAGCATCTTTTAGTACATACCAGCAGACAAACCTATCCAAGACCAAAAGCAATTGAAAGCTCATCAGCTTGGCAAAGCATGTAAGGGGCTATCAGCACGCTGCAGCATGTGGCACAGGTGTATTGCTACCAAGCATTGTGAACGTTTAGGTGCTATGGTATACCAATCATTGTCGACCTTGAGGGTGAGCATACCTCAATGGGTGGGAACAGGACTGGCAGACTGGTTCAATGACATGTGCGCATGTCCGGCCTTGTGCACCCAACCTGCCCAACCAAACTCGCCTGCACCAGGAAATCTTGGTTGCACTTGCCCTACTGCTGCTGCTGCTGGCAGGTGAAGGAATCGGGGGTGGGCACATCCACGCACCCGCCACCGCCACCACTGGTCCCCGTCCCGCTCACATCCACAGCACCCATCAGCACCTTGGACAGCATCTGGCTGCCACCCGGCGCCTCCACAGCGCCCAAAGCAGCGGGTGGCAGGGTGGCATTGGTGGGCAGGGGCGCTGGCACTGGGGATGCCGCGCCGTCTCCAGTGCCGGGGTTTAACTCCCCCGCCAAAGTGGCGGTGGTGTTGCCAGCTGGCAAGGTGGCAATCACGTTGGCGCTGCTAGCAGTGGCGTTTGCAGCTGACAAGGAGCCTGTGACACTGTCACTTCCAGAGCTGGCAGTTGTGCCTGCAGCTGGCAGTTGTGCCTGCAGCTGGCAGTGTAGCGGTCCCAGCTGTGGCGCTGTTGGTGGTGTTCCCCCCTGCGCCGGATGGATCGGTGAACTGTATCCCCAGGTCTTGGTCTTTTTTGGTGATTGAGGTGACGGTGGCGCTGATGCTCTGGCCAGCGGCGTTGGTGAGGACAAAGTTGAAAGGGGGAGAAATATTGCCTGCAGGAACGCCAGGGAGGGTAGGTATATTGCTGTTATCACTTGGCCCAAAACATTGGTATTTGTTAGCTTTATAACTCAGTTGCCCTGTTGCATCGCATCTGCAACAGGGCAAGTACGGATGTCAAAAGTTTGCCAATCAAGGGCAAAAGCAATATGAAGCAACGTGAAGGCTATTGGCAAGGTAAAAGGCAACACCAGTATTGTAAGGGGCAGTAATTGAAAACCCACCACTTGAAGGAAATCAAAACATGGATCTAAGGATAATTATCAAGTGACTGCAAGTTACTATAACCTTGAGTTGAAACTGAGTCGGGAATTGAAGACTGTTGCCTGTTGTTTAGCAGTACATGGATTGGGCTATCAATACCACCGCCATTCTGAGATTTACATGTCTTCCTTAGTTAATACATGAATTGTTAGTTACCGTATAACTGTATTCCTACCTGCAGGCCTCCACTCCCAGTGCCCCCATGTTGTGTTGGTCAGGCTGGCCCCATTGCATGTGACAGCGGTGATGGGGGCCAGGCTGTTGGCAAAGTTGAAGGCCTGGTAGTAGGAGTTGACACCTGGAGGGGGTCGGGAGGTGGGGGGTGGGTTGATGGGTGTAGCCTCAGGACAACAGACACTTGCATGGGAGTACGGAGTATTAAATCATGATTTAATAGGGGAAACCGGTATACCGTACAATCGTATACCGTACAAATGTACCTTATAAAACCACTCCAAAGTATAAGAACATGATGTAATAAGGTATACCTTACAATCGTATAGCGTACAAGTACAGTTTAAAGCTGATTGAAATTGCTGCAGAGTTTCTGGACGGGGATCCCAAATGCATTGTAAGCAGTCTACTGGCTGGAACCCCCCAACACACTCCATTCCTCACCCATTGTCTTTGGTATAAAGTGGATGTTCCTGGTCATGAAGGGGTCGCAGGGTGTCCACTCCCACTGAATGTGCAGGCGGTCGGGCCACATGCCTGTCACTGCGGTGTAGGCGGGGTAGGACATGTCCACGTCGCCTGGGACAGGGGATGAGATTTAGGGTTTTAGGGATTAGGGTTTTGGGTTTTGGAGCACCCCGCATTCTTGTCATATTGGGGTGATGTGGTGTGGTGGATTAAAATGCCCCGGTGCAAAGGAGGAGTCACTGGGAGTCACATGACAGTGACAGCAGTGTAGGCTGGGGATGGGCAGGAACAAGTGTCACTATTGGGGGGGTTTGGATATACATATATGCTCCATGCATGCCATGCGGGATGTGTGGCAGTGGTGAAGGAGGGATTTACAAGGGGGGTGCAAGCCTAGGCTAGCTGTACTGGCCCTGCTGCCTGACAGTGCACGCATGGCATGCCATACTGCACAGATGCAAACACACCACCTGGCAGCTGCAACCACTATGACATAAGAGCGCCAAACTAATACTGCTAGCCAGTGCTGGTACTACAATGAATCTTGGAGTGATACCTACTCTGTGGATATCCCAGGATGGACATCACCTCTGGCGGCAGTGTCC
Source organism: Heterotrichella gracilis (assembly GCA_032358255.1). Taxonomy (NCBI): domain Eukaryota; class Xanthophyceae; order Tribonematales; family Xanthonemataceae; genus Heterotrichella; species Heterotrichella gracilis. The sequence goes on from JAULBX010030928.1 coordinate 123,323, forward strand.
TTCCGAAGGAATCAACGCCCTCCTCCCTTGGTAGCTGGGTGCCCCACAAATCATGCCACTGCAGTCTGGAGGTTTGGACCACCACCAGCCACCACACCAGCACTGGTTGTGGTACCAGCACACACCACAGACCACAATGACATGGTTTGTGGGGCACCCAGCTACCAAGGGAGGAGGTGGAGGTGCTTGAGCACTGTACTACGCACAGTGCTCAAGCAAAGTTTGTTATGTTCTGCTATATTTTAAACTCTTGCAACATGGGGCAGCTTATGCAGAATGACACATACAGCCATGCATGACTGCACAGTAAATTGATGAGAACGCTGCACCAGGGGCCTATGCAGGCGGTGGATGGGCTTAGGGCTTTAGGAGAGTAAGCTTGGATGCCTGTGCCAGGTGGCGCTGCTGCATGCTGTTGGATGCATGTGCCAGGGATGCACCTGAGCATGCCTTGACCCTACCCATGAACGGCTCTGAATCATTCATGATCTAGGGTCAAACGCATGCATGACATCACGATCAGGCGCACCCGTGAACCACGTGGTAGGGTTCAAGCTGGCCGCCATCAAGTGACCCATCAGACGCACATCACCTGGCACGTGCAGCAGGGCACATACCACAAGCAACTGCAACATTCAATGCTGCAATTTGTCACTAGATGCAAGACAGCCTTGGTTCAACAGCCTTGCATATAAACCCTGATCCTAAGTCCTGTTACTAACTAGGAAGTTAAGGGTTTAGGGTTTGGGCTCAGGGTTCGTCAAAACCAGCAAATGGGTCCCACGCCCTAGTAGTACTCACCATGCTTGCACTCCCCGCAGTGGTCCAGCACCTGCATGACCACGTCCTGGCCCTGCACCTTGCACTGGGGGTCGATGAGCGCGCCTTGACGCACCGGCCGCACACAGCGCCGCCCTCCCACTGGGCGTCGTTCATGGCGCAGAAATACTGCCTGCAAGGAGTGGTATAGTTTCCAGGTAAACTCATATATCTATGTATGCAAATTTCAATGTTGATTTTATTGGAAAGAGCGTAAATCCTAGCAACACCCCACAGTTTGTCACTGTCTGGAAAGCTGGTGGAGTACCTGGTAGCCAACGTGGGGGGTTGATGAAGGGGAGACACCATACCTTCAAGGCGAATTTGAGTCCCACCACATGCAACTGTGCACGCAACAGGGGATGCAATGGGAATGCCTGGTTCACAGTCTGACTCAGCGTACTCAGGATTCAACTTGAGCTGAGTATGGGACACCCAGCAGTGTACAGTGCATCTGGGCAGGTGAAGGGACGCACGAGTGTAGCATCGCGCTTGAAGATGCAGGGACTAGCTACAATGAAGCCTTGGGATCAGATGTGTGTGAACTGCAGAAAGGGTACCTTGCATCCGGGACTGCGCATGAATGGCATTACCATGAAAAACGCGGTACCTTCTGGACCCACTGACATGTCATCAAAGCACAACCAACAGTGGGTCATGTCTGCACTCAGCACTAACCCAGGGTGCAGATGCTGCTTGCCCTCGTGGCTTTTGCTCTACTTGGAGTGATCATAAATCTTGGGTAGAGCAAAAGCCATATGAGCAACCCGCAACTGCGTTGGCCCAGTGCTCAGCACACATATGCAGTGCAGCACACATATCCCACTGTGGGCAGTGCTTTGATGGCCTGGCAGTGCCCCAAAAAAGGTATCGAAGTTGCAAATTTGCATGCAATGGGTGATAACATACTCCAAGTTGGCCGCCATGACATTGCAATTGTGATCAACATATGAATGCATTGTCATGGAGTCTACAAGCCTACCGAGTTTAAGGTTGACCCGAGGCACAGGCGGTGCATTCATTCAACTTCAACTTTTGAAATGAGTGCGTGCAACACAGACTGCACCGCCTGGAGGCCCTGAGGGTGCACTAACTGCTACGTACCTGAAGTGGTCGTTGGTGTATCCGAACCCGCAGTTGAACTTCTCCCCTCCTGTCTCGCTGATGGCAGCGCTGAAGGCAGTCCCGTCGCCTGTGAACTGCTCCTGGGCACTGGTGGAGGTGAAGGCGGCGAGGCAGGCCAGCAGCAGCAGCAAGCGGGCAGCCAACATGGCGCCAGCAGTGCGATGGGACATAGCTGACATGGATGGGTGCTGTACACTCCTTGCAAGCATGACAACGGATCACAAAACACTCGAGGCCGCCTTAAAGTTTGGCTAACACCTGTAAAATGGGTAACCCGTTGGTGGCTGGTGGCGAATGAAACCTTCAAGCAGGATGCACAACCTGCTGAGCACGGCAAGCAACAATTCCTACCTGACACTCAACCCACTAGGCAATCGAACCACAGCACTAGTGACTGGCCCCTGAGACCAGTGGTTGTCCTGCTAGGACTTAAAAACACAACAGCACAACAATGGGGAAACCTGGTAAGCCTGGAGGTCGCCAGGTCACTACTACATCTGAGCAGGTCTATTTGACACTAAAGCGTGCAACATGGTGGCTTTTATATGCCGCCGCAGCCGTCACCAAGGAGGGCCCCTCAGCATCGCCAGCCACCTTGGTCCGACTGGCGGGTGGTGCAACTGTGTGGGCCCACAACCCATTGAGTCGGACCCACGGCGGGTGTTGCAGTCTGGCCCAGCGGCTTACTGACGAGGACTTGCATACCCACGTTGCCCCAACCTGGTGACACAGCACCATGGATTGCCTTATCATGGGCGGGAAGCATCGCCAGTGGCTACAATGTGCGACAGGGCCAAATTGGATTGAATGGCATACCATGCGAAAGGGCGTACTTGCAGCACTGTTCAATGCTTGTCGCATGGTACGAGAGTCTCGCTCGTCTGCCCAGGTGAATCAGTCGGGCATGGGCACAGTGCTCGACTGCCCACTGGCGGACCATGTCCGACATGTGGCAAACACCTCCAATTTACATTGATTATATGAATGCTGCAAGGGGCATTGTGGGCTTGCTGGGTTTCGTACTGCTTAAAATAGACTCCTGAGCCAGTTGCCAAGCTGGCTTCAAGCAGACAGATAGACACAGCAGTGCTCCAATGCATCCAATCACTGACAGACACACAGCATGGTGTATATACGACAGTCCCTGTGGCAGTTTTACTGGCTGAGCCCAGACCCCAACCCCATTACGTGTTACCCTCTAGAGCTAGAGCCAGCAACAGGCACAGAGTACACATTGTCACTGTCCACCCAACTTGATGCGCATGCCCTTCCATGCTTGTGGGGCATGGTTATTGCCCATGGCATGCTGACGGCTGGGTTCCCACTTGCCACAGCATGGTTGCAAGTAGGCCAAGAATGCCATTGACTGTCCCCGGGGACAAAACACTGTCAGACCATGTATGCATCACTTGTGCGCCGGCAGGCAGAGCAGCTGCCCCAGACTCAGTATGCACAATGCATGCACATGTGGACGCACGGGGCAAACTCAGTCGGTGCCAGCGGCCTGCCTGCAGGCGTACAACTTGCATACGTGGTCTGGCAGTGGCCAGAGAAACCCTTACAACCAGGCTACCCATCAGCTATGGTCAACCTGTAGGGGTGGAGCTGTCCCCCCATCATGCATGCTCCACCACGCAGTCTGCGAGACCCTCCCATTAGGTGGAGCTGAAGCCACTGTATGCTCAACCATCCCTTGCACCATCAACTGCCAGCATTTACTCCACTATTTCCATGTGCGCTACTTGTGGGGGGGATGTGTAACAGCCCATCACCCGCCAGCAAGGGGCGGCCTCTCCCGTATCGTGCAGCGTATTGACCCCCCCTGCAGCACTGTGTGGTACCCCCCCTGCGCCAGGTGTCGCTCCACCACGCGAGGCAGGCTGGCCTCACCGCCGCTGCTGTGCTGGCCACGCCCCACAATCACCTGCAATCACAATCACATTCCCAATTACATCCACCACAACAACAACATTCACAGCAACATTCAAAATCCAATCATTGACACGAGACCGCCGCTGCTGCGGGGGTTGCACTCGCAATCACCTGCATATTGAACCTGCCCACCGCATGCGTATGAAAACATGCATGCATTTTCGCTTCAGGACATACATAACCTCCCCCTCTCAACATGCATGCACGCCCACCCGTGGTCGCACCCCTTCATGCAAGCAATCCAAGCCCATAATGGTGGTGGGTCAAACCTGTTTTGCCCTTTTACAAAGGTTGAATACTACCCTGAACATATGCTGCTTCAGTGCCCTGCCTGTACGCCTACACCGTAAAACCTTGATTCTTATACCCCAAAACCTTTCATTAACCCTACCTTTAGCACGCGCTGCTTCAGTGGCCTGCCTGCCCGCCTGCATTCCCACGCTTGCGCCTCCAAATCTGTGAGCGAGCAGCAAGGCAATCACGCACCGGGGGAGGTTGTATACGATTACTTGTCTATTTGAATTATAGGCACGCGCTTGCACGCAACACTGTAACGCAGCAAGGCATGCACAGCTTGAATGGAACACATCAACCTTAAGATGGGGTACAAATTGCTACCAATGGAACACATTAACCTTAAGATGGGGTACAAATTGCTACCAATGGAATGCGTGCAACTAACAAACCAACGCATGCCAGCACAGCCCACATCCCCTGTCCCCCACCCACCTGCCAGCCTCTGGTCCACTGCCTGCAGCGCCTCCCCCGCGTGCAGCCCATGCAGGTCAAGCTCCCACTGCAAGGGGGGAAACATATAATCACAGCAGGGTAAGCAGCAGGACACGCAATCACGGCAGCGTCAAATGCGCTGCTTGTTTGCCACCCTCAATGATGACCCCGTCATGCGCCTAGGTTTACGGGATTAGGGCATTACCTGGTCCAACCGCTGGTTGTTTTCAACCAGTATGGCGCTGGCGGCGTGCGCATGTGCCTTCTCCGCTGCCTGCTGCATGTGGCGCGCCTCAGCTGCCAGGTGGCGGCCGCTGGAGTGGTCACCGGACTGGAACGCGGCGCCAGCCCTATTTGTGTGTTGGGGAGTGGGTGTGAGGGCGTGGAAGACATGTATGTGTGTGGCCGCTGTTGGAGGATGCATCCCAATTGAAGCCCACATGTCAGTCGGTATTCAACCAAACATTTCGGATTCGGTTTTGGATTCAAATTCAAACTGACATTCAATCACTATTGAGGTGGCAACAGCCCTGCCTGAGGCTCACAAAGCACCATGTAATGACAGTGAGGCGGACCGCCCCACAACACATCCTGTGCATGTCCCCACCCCTGCACCCTCCACCACCACCCACCTGCGCATGGCCTTGTGCCACGCATGCGACAATCGCACTGCCTCCCGCCGGTGCTGCCAATACACATCCTGATCCCCACCAGGCTCATCAGCATCCCCGTATCCTCCAACTGGGATCCCCACATCTGCATCCGCCGGCCCTTCACCGCCACCACCAGCCTCTGCCGCATCCCTGACACCACCACCACCGCCACCCGCCGCCATCTCCAGCAGCAACCCCTCCGCTGCCCCCGCCTCCCCCCCCACCGCACACACCACCGCCGCCACCAGATCCACCCCAGCCCACGCATGGCGCTCCGCTAGCTGGCTGATCAGCTGCTCATGTGGCTCCGGTTCATGGTCAAACCCTAGGCTAGGGTGAGCGCCGGAGGCATGGCCAAACTCTAGGCTAGGGTAAGCGGTAGAAGCTGCTGCGGTGGGCAAGGGCAAGGTGGGGGTGCCTCCAGCCAAGGGAGTATGCGATGGGGCCACCCGCACTTGGGGTTGTGAAGCTGCTTGGGACCCTACTTTAGGGTTTTTGTTGGCCCTGGCATTGTGTTCGTCCGGACCGGCTGGTGTAAGCCATGCCCTTTGCCCATGCCCGCTCAACCCTGCTGTAGGGTTTCGAGCCATGCTGCCAGGTGCGTATGCTTGCCCTTGTGCGCCGCCTTGTGACGCACCCCTGGAAACCCTAGCGTAGGGTTGGGGATGAGGTAGGGCCCTGCTGGCAAAGGGGTGTGGTTTTGCCAGGGAGGGGAAGTCCTCCAAGGGGAGAGCGACGGCAGGGGAGTGTGTAGGGGAGGTGAAGCGAAGCTGCGGCTGGGCTCCCCCTTGGGTGGTGTGGTGCTGGTGCTGGTGGTGGGTGAAGCTGGTCCATCCACTGGGGCGGCTGGTGGTGCTCGTGCTGGTGGTGGGAGGTGGTGGGCGTGCGGTGCGGGAGGGGCGTGGTGGTGGTACAACAGTGGGGAGGTTGGGCTGTGCTTGCTCCTGGAAACGGACAAGGGAAACCATCACAATGTTGAAAGCTGGTCTGCACCCCAGGTCAAGACACAAGGCAACCCAAGCAGGGGAGGTTTGCCTCCAGCAATCTGAGTGCAACGCCAAGCAACCTGATTGCAACGCCAAGCCCCAAGGATGTTGCAAAGTTGTACCAGGCCACACACACCTGCTCCTGTGGGGAGTCCTGGGGCCCTGGTCCCTGCTCAGCCACCGCAGCAGCTGCTGCCGCCACGTCGCCACCATGCGCCTCCAGTGCCTGCTGCAGCACGTGGTGGGGGGTGGAGGGGAACACCTCGGAGAGGAGGCGGAGGGAGGGGGTGGCGGTTGTGGTGGTGGTAGTGGGGGGTGGATCACCCCCCGCCCCCCGCCGGGCCATATGGCTATTTACTAGCAACGCAGGCCTGTGCTGCTAAGCTCTTGCGGTGTTTCGTGTATCGTGTTGTGCATGGGAGCTGTCTGGCTGGTAGGGGGAAGGTGGGTGGTGGGTGTTGTGGGTGTCTATGGGGAGTGGATGCAGCAAGTGGGCAGTGGTGCTCCGCAGGTAGGTGTGGCTATGTATGTTATTGAGCAGGTGGGTGGTGCTTGTATGTCTGAGGGAAGTGGGTTGTATCTTCTAGCGAGGCGTGGCTTACAGTGGGAGCTTGTGGCCTAGACTAACGGATCTAGGAGAGGAGTGAAAAAGGAAGGTGGAACCCGTTGAAAGTATGTGAAGGCGGATTTGGGTTACAAGCAGGTTCGTCCAAGGCATTGTATCCAGCTGTACAGAGTATATTCCGCTGCGTATGCATGCGTATTATGCATGCATGCATGTGAAAAAATCCCATGTTATGGCGGCAACTGCGCCCGACGATAGGCAGGCAAACGGAGGGTGGCACCTGATGCAGGATTCAAACTAGGAGGCTACAGTCGTGGTTTCTTTCTCGCTTCCACAACGACTTGCAACCTTACTTCTGAAAGTATGTACTTTCCAAGCTGACTTGTGGCACTATGGGCTATGGCATGGCACTATGGGCTATGGCATGACACTGGACTTTACAACGAACCAACTGAAAGGGACCTGCTTTTGGTAGGCTGTGCGTTTTGAAGTGTGCCAGTCAGTGCTGCGAACGTGACAGGCACGTTGGTAACGCATGCATAACCCTTGTGCTACCTGCATATAACGGGTGGGTGCAACTGTTGGCTTGTACCTATGGCTTGTAAACCAAGTCGTAGCTATTTTTCGTGTGGAAACTGTACGGCTGTAACACCATGCTGTGGTACTACGGTGTTGGGCAACAAGCACGCAGAGGTATCAACCTCTTTTCCATAACCCCCTTCATATCCAAACCCGCTTTAATGGTCACTCTTGCACAGGCACCTGTACGGTCCTCGACGTTGTGACACAGCACTGAGTTGTAAAGCTCTCTAGACAACCTGCACCATGGCCAAGCGCAAGTACGCAGCTGACCTGGACTGCGGAGTGAGCATCGAGGCGGAGGTTTTTGAACCGGCCGAAGGCACCTGGTGCATACAGGTGGAGGGCACCGTGTCTACAGCAGACGATGCAGCAGCTGGAACGTACGCATCCACCTTTGCATTCCCTTTGCCATTCCAGGCTCGCTACAGGCGTTATGAAGCAACATTTGGGGTTTAGGGTTTAGGTCGGGGGTTACATTTTGTTGGCATCTTGTCTCTTTGACACCCTATGTGACTTCATCCCAGCATTCCAAATCCCATTCTTGCTCAAACAACAAACGCCTCCACCACACACACCTGCACACCCTTTGCTACAGGCTGTCAGGCTATGTTATCCACCGACCCAGGCTGCATGGGGCCAACTTCCTGGTGCGATGGATGCACCCTGCAGCGAGCTAGCAGACGCTGCTTTGGAGCTGTGGGATAGGAATGGGCGCCTGCTGCGCCACCACAGGTACACACAACTTACGTGACCCACAAGTAAATACCGCCCAGATGGAGACCAGATATGCGGACTCTATGGTTTCGGTAGCTCGTAGCATAGATACCGCCCCCTCTCCGCTGTTGGAATGCACCTCTCCATGCCCTTGTGTGGCCACATGGCATGAGGGGGTATTTAATGGTCAGGGGGACACGACGCGGCAGGTGCAGCTAATCCTCACAGGGGGTAATGAAATATACCATGCGTGTGTGATGAATCGAAAAGTTTCTGAAAATGACAACCAACAAATGCTTGACTAAAGATAACTTGTTATCTTCCTATTTCCAATAACTAGATTCTCTACATTCCATTTTCAATGTATTATACTTATCGCTCTCACCCGCACCGTGTCCGTGCACTGTGGCTCCCAGGGGGATGTTTGGAAGCGAGGTGGACTCGGGAAACATCCTGGTCATAGACCAGATCAGCACCACAGCCAAGCACCGGGGGGCGGGGCTGGAAGGGGCGGCACTGGAGGCATTTATGATGAAGCTGAATGTGAAAAGGGGAAGTGGAGGTGCTGCGCGGGTGAGAAAACCAGGGTGTGCAGGGGACTTGGGGGGTGCACGGGTGTGTAGGGCACTTCGTAAATCGGTTGCTGGCATTTCATGAGAGGTATACACCAGCAGCGTACCACTGCAATTTCCAATCAGTCTTATGTCTTCCCTAATTGTACCCCTTACCCGCACCCCCTCCCCCACCCACAGTTGCTTGACACATCCTTCAATTTTGCCGTCCTGAAGCCATCTGACTACGCCCCTACCCCGCTGGCCACCTGGCGCGCAGCTGGCTTCCGACGCATTGGGCTCAGCACCTACCTGGGCCACTGCCCCAGGGCCGGCCACCCCTGTCGGGAGGAGGGGGCTGAAGACCCCCCGCTGCAAGTGGAGGCGCCAGTGGAGGGGCCTGTGTTTGGGCCGATGGCTGAGCTGGCAGAAATGGCCAGGGGGGTGCGCCAGGTTCTGGAAGAAGAGGCGGGTGGCGGATCTTTCAATAGGGTAGCAAGACCACGGGAGGTGGCTGTGCTGGGGGAGCGGGAATGGGCGCTGGTGGAGGCGGTGCGGGGTGAGTGATTGGGCCTAGGGTTTAGGGTTTAGGTTTTGAGAGCGGGCGCTGGTGGAGGCGGTGCGGGATGAGTGGGCGGGTGTAGGGTTTGAGGTCCAGGGATTGGGGTTTAAGATTCAGGCTTTGGGAGCGGACGCTGGTGGAGGCTGTGCTCTGTGAATGGGCGCAGGACGTAAGATTGTTACATACAGTAAATCCACTACTTGATTTAAAGATATCGTCCTTGAGGACTGCAGTAGTGTAGCCACATCAGCAGTCTCTTCTTGCAGAGAAGCTTCATCATGGAACCAACCCAGTCCCTGTCATTGTCACAACTCCACTCTCCTTTGGTGCAGAGGGCAGTAGCGAGGAGGCTGTGCGTGCGCTGGTGCAGCAGGGCGCGCGGGTGGATGAAGCGCACGCACTGCACCACGCGGCCACATGCGGCGAGTCCAAGCTGATGGGGGTGCTGATTGAGGCGAGGCCGGATGTGGATGGCAGGTGGGGAAAACCCGAACCCCCAAATTCTGATACTGAAAACAGCGAGCGCAAGCTGATGAGGGTGCTGATGGAATTGAGGCCACATGTGGATGGCAGGTAAGGGAACCCTAAAACAGAAAACCCACTTTAAGCTTATGCTTCAAACAGGGTGGTCGGACGTGGATGGCAGGTGAGGAAAACCGTAAAATAGAGAACCCTTATGGGTGGCCGAAAGTGGATGGCGAGTGGCGGAAACCCTAATCAGAAAACCCTTGTGCTTAAAACATAGTGGCCGGAATTGGATGGAAGGTGGCGGAAACCCTAAATTGATGTTTTAAAAATAATGAAGAAAGTGAAAAGCGGTACAAGACAAGCAACCTACAGAAAACACAGTGCTTGATTAAATAGTTTATTTCCCTCCCCGCAGGGACGCCAACGGCTACACCCCCTTGCACCTAGCAGCGGCTACCCGCCACCTGGCCTGCCTCACCACCCTGCTCCATGCGGGGGCAGACCCCACCCTCACCGACCCCAGTGGCCGCAACCCCCTGGATGGCTTGCTGCTAGGCATGCACAGGACTCGCAACCTGGTCCACATGATTGGGAGGGACTGGGGGGGGCTGGGGGTGGAGGAGATGGGGACGGTGGCGGTGCTTGTGGGGGCGATGGCCATGCGGGGGGCAAAGTCGGTGCTGGCGCCGCCAATGGTGAGTGGGATGAGGGCGGTGGTAGGGGGATGTGGCGGGGGTGGAGTTTTGCTGGGGTGTGTTGGGGGAGTGGGGTCATGATGACATATTTGCATGGGTGCTTGTTGCAATTGGCGCCCATGCGTGTGGCATGTGGTCAACGTTACACTTAATCACTACTAAGCTGGTCATGTGCACTCAGCCCAGTGGCTCCTTCTCTCCTCCCCTCCTTACCCCTCCCACCTCTTTTCCTTCATTGCAGACCAGGTGGGGCTGCACGTGTGGCGGGTGCAAGGAGGGCTGGCTGTCGCCGCGCATGGCGCACAGGCTCAAGGTGAGGCAGAGGAATGAGGCTGTGGCTGTGGCTGTGGCTGTGGCTGCGTGATTTCAAATATCGTCCTGCTATATCTATGCTGACTGCGTACCAGCGGTAAAGCCAGATTGGCAGGTTATCTTACAAATACCATCTATGCTATTGGAGTTGGACAGTCAGCAGCTTTTGCCATTGCCATGGGACAATGAGGTGACCTCCCCTTCCCTTTTCCTCCCCCTCTTCCTCAGGAAGCTGCGCAGCTGTCCCGCATCGAGGTGCGAGATGAGGTCGCCCACCCCGCCACACCCTACCCATGTGACGCTGACGAGGCGTGGTGGGATTCCGTGGTGCAGGACCACATGCCCCTGGGGGTGCGGGCCAGGATGACACAAGGTGGGCGGCTTGGGGCTGGCATTTTTCCATTGCATGTGTAGGCTTTTGTGGTTGCACGGTTGATTTGTGACCGCTAGTTAGCGCCTCTAGACAGACGCGCGCTGGCCAAAACAGCCACAAAATATATGATCCGGATTTTATCGCATCCCCGATCCCCACATCGATCGAACCAAGTCCCGCGTTGCTGCATTCCTCCGGTTAAAAGCCAGCACACCACGACTATTAAACGGTGTGTGGTGAGTACTTTGTTCCTGTCACAAGCTTATTTAATGTTGTACTGCACTGCTTCACAAGTGTCGCTATGCAGAAACACGAGTCCGCATGCGGTACGTCGCGACCCTACGAACTGGGTCGCAAGCAACTTGCTCGAAATGCTGAAACAACCTCGGTACTGCATAGTGGCAGATTTAATGCCGTTGAACCTGCCGCGACGCTTTGCCATACCGCTGAAGTCCGCAGGCCTCGTGGTGACCAAACCTGTACTCGAGGATACACTGAAACCCTAAATTCTACACACCATGCACCAATTTGGGCACAATCAACCAAATTTGATGTACCATCGACTGTTAGTACTTGCCAAGCAATGGCACCTGGCTTACAGTGTACCTTGTGCACCTGGCTTTGAGCACCGATGCATGATGGGCAGCCAAGCCCAGGGCACATTGGCAGTGTGTACACTGCAGTGCAGACTGCAGGTAAAAAAGCTACATGAAATACAGAAACTTCACAGGAAATCATTACTACAATAAATCCTCTCTGCGGCTCAATTCTTGTTGAAACAAAGTACTGGGGCTGCTGATAGCCCCTCCATTTCCCCTGATAGCCCCTCCATTTCACCCTATTGCTGCCTATTGTACAGGACCTCGATTTTCCCACAACGTTTGGATCAGAATAGGCCCTTTTAGGCCCATTTTGGTAGGTAGGTGTGGCTGGTGGGAGGCCACATGCATGTCCTTGGGAATGAGGTGGGGTAGCACTTGCATGTCCCTGGGGTGCCATTCAAGGTGAGGACAAGGCTGCTTTCTGCATGGGATGTGGATGTACGAATGCCAATGTCAATGTGTGGATGCACAAGTTAAACGTAGTCTGAAACTTCACTGTTTGAAACCCATGAAAATCCAGAAATGCCGGTAGGATAATTATCTAAAAATGCGTCAGTACATAACACTTACATATGCAATTTCAAGGTACAATTGCGGACTGAAGGTAACATTGTAATTGCCTGTGCAGCCGTCGCTGTTGGCTGGCTGATCTGCTTCGAAGCAATAGCGCATCTGGTCGAGGAGGGGCGGGTGCCCAGCGCATCTGCTGTGGAGAGGGCCATGGCAGGCCCGCAGGCGCTTGCGTGGGTGCAGGCGTGGGCGCTGGAGCAGAGGTGCAATGGAGTAGCGCTGGGTATGGAGGGTGTGGTTACAGGGATGCAGGAGTTTGTTGGCTGCGGCGGCAGGTGGGTGTGGGTGGATGGGGTGCGGTGCTTGGGTTATGCACTTGCGTGGGTGCCATTTGGCAAATGGCATGCAAATTTGGCAAATGGCATGGACCTGTCACGGATTTCCCGCATAATGCAATGTAGCTGGCATAAAGCAATATGGTGCAGGGTTTAGCGCCGTGCTATGGCGCTGCCCAGAAATCAACGGCAAGCGCACACATGTCTGTAACAACTCATATAATATATTGCATTCTTCTACCTCAGTTTAAACAAGGTCTATGGATTTTTATATGCAACCATGAATGGAAATTGTTGTCTAGAAAGAGGAAATTTTGTATGTTTTATTTTACAATATATTATAATATGCAGGGTGGAGCATGCTATCGGCGCCGTCGTGTGTCGCTGCCGGGACTACAGCGCGGCAGCAGGGGACGCCATTGCCGAGGAGGCCTTGGCTGATGACCTGGAGTTGCTACCCGAGTGTGACAACGATGACGATTACTGCATGCTGCGCCACCGCCTGTGCGACCGGGGGTACCTGGCCCAGGGGCCCTACCCCAAGCCTGATTGCCAGTCAGACGACGATGGGGAAGGTTAACATGTGTGCAGGCGGCGGTGATGGTGGTGGTGGTGGTGATGACGGGTTGGGGGATGGTGGCTCAGGGGATGACGGGCGATGGGGGTGTGGGTGTGTATGGGGAGGGGGAAGGGGTGCCCGAGGGCTGTGGGGAGGGGTAAGGTGCGGGGTATGGGGAAGGGGATGGAGCGCTTGGTGGATGTGGTGAAGGGGGTTTGGTGGCTGAGGAATGGGAGAAGGGGGGCTTGATGGGTGTGGAGTATGAAGGAGGGGAGGAAGGGTCTGAGAACTGTGATGAGGGGGATTTGGTGCAAGATGAGTATGCGGAAGTCTTGTTGGTTATACAAAGGTCCTTTATTTTCTGTGAGGCTGTGGGTTTGGCTTCATGAACATGCAATAAAAGGTTGTTGTTGGAAAAAGTCAAAGAACAGAAATCCACTTGTTTAGTACTCCACAGGCACTCGAGTAAAATATAAACCGTGGTTTTGCTGGATCCCCAAATAAGAAAAAGGTTTCAGCAAATTGACATTAGTGTTTCTGGCTTTAAGCAGCGTTCTGGCTGGTCTCCAATAGTAGGCATTCCAGTGTGCAGTCTGGGGTGTGGGAGAGTTTTAAATTGGTGGGGTTTTAGAATATTTTGTTCTAGGGTTTTACTGGGGATTAAACATAGTTTTCTGGGATTATCCTCTGTTCTGGCAAACAGGTTTTCTTGCAGTCCTCTGGTTGGTCTCTTTTCCTGAATTTTTAGTGTGCAGTTTGGGTGTTGGGAGAGTTTTGACGTTGCTAAAAATTGGGGGGTGGTTTAGGGTGGTTTTTAAAATTAGGGTTTTAATGGGGGTTGAGTAGGGTTTTGCTCCTAGGGTTTTACTTGGGGGGGGATTGTTACTTAATTACAGTCAATTGCACGCGTCGCAGACTTGCTCAATCCTCTACTTTTTTTCCACCCCGGGACGCATATTCTGACTAAATTTTACGAGGCTATGCTTTAGGCTATGCCTTGTGATCCACGCTTTTTGGTGTTTGGCGAGGTGGAACACGCCCTGTTGTGTGTGTTGTGCCTGGCTATGCCCTGTGGGCGTTTCCTTTCTTTTTTTCTTTCTTACTTTCTTTCCTTCCTTTCTTTCTTTCTTTCTTTCTTTCTACAGGAATTTTACAGGAATTTTGAGACAGTCATGAGGGAGCCAACCCGGGCTCATTATACTGTTTTTTCCGGGGATCATTTTCTTTTCTTGCGAACCGTTGTTTTTGCATGTGAGCGCGCATTGCTCTGCACACCTCCGCTGCAGGGATGCTGCCCCTGTCCCAGCGTGTAGTCATGGCTTTCTGAGCCGCGACGGGTACATTATTATTCTAATTCTAATTCTAAAAAGGTTTCAGAGAAGCCACTTCGACGTTGTCCTGTGTAGTTGCTACCCGCTCCTCACCATCTGCCCCTCAGGCATTGCATTCTCGTGTGGAAAGGTCAGCTGCGCGTCATGGCGCTCCAGGCATCCGCCCGCCAGCTGCGGCGGATAGCGTGCGGCTGCCTCCGCATGCAACAACTCGCGGTGAGCAAACAGCACCTTGCCACAGCCTCAAAGTAGTAGTCACAAGTTTGCCTTGATTCGAAGCGTTACAGTGACCAACTACGACGTACGATGGGTGCATAAGTCACGCAGTGCATGCGCCCGCATATGCATGCATGCTAGTTTGGTGGGTGTTGCCTACCCCTCGCAGCTTGTCGCAAGTGCACACTATTGTCTTTTTACTAGTCTGGTCCTGTGTGCATCTTCACGATCGATGGATAAGCAGTCAAGCATCCCTGTGCGTCGAGTGCCACCGATGGCCTAGCACTCTGCATGGTGCAAAGCCTACAAGACTAGTCCACCACGACGATCTGGCGTACACCGGTGTTCATTCTACAAGACGTTCTTGCAGTCGTAGCTGTATGCAACCTTTAGATGTGTCCAGTGTTTAGAGGGCTTCAATTGGTCAACCCCCCCACACAGACAGCGGTGCTTGTGTATTCAGCAGCCCTACGAGGGCGAGGCCTGCAGCCAGTTTTCAAAGCCCAGCCTAGCCATTTTTCAAACCTCTAGGTGCATATGTCGTATCCAACTGTCGCCCTCCTTAGTAAGCACTTCTGTACACTAGGCCCCATGGCCCCCCCGCACACACCCCACCGCTCATCGCACCCTGCGCGGCCCACCCACCACCCCCACCCCCACAGGTGACACCCCACCACCACCAGCGCTTCACCACCGAAGCACCCCAGGAGGAGGCTACCACCACCGCACCATCCGACACCACCACCACCACCGCCACCACCACCACCACCACCACCTCCGACAAGCCCCCCGTCTATGTCCCCCCCTATTACCCCGTCAAGCTTGAGAACTTCAACCGCCTGACCCTACCCATTGACTTTGTGCGACTGCTGGATGGGTGCGGGATCACGGAAAAGGATGTTGTGTAAGTGGCCTTCAAACCCTAAACCCTAAGCTATGCATGGGGAGTGCGTGGTCCAGGGGTATCGCCTGCGCGTGTGGGTAGGGACGTTGTGGACGCGGTAGGGATTTGGAAAGTATGCCTGGTGCTGTTTGGGGTAAAGGATTTAGGGTATGAGGGTTGGCCTGGTACTGTTCTGACAGTATGCCCAAGGCGAGTTGGGTCGTTGCCAGACGTACAGAGCTTGCCGAATGGAGTTGCAGAGGTAGATGGTGTCGCTGGCGGTTGATTATGGGGAGGCATGCAATAGCGCTGACGCATGCGCGTGCACACACACACAAGGTTTCCCCCTTCCTCCTCGCCTCCTTATCATTGGCTGCTCTAGGTCACTTGGTGAAGTGCCGCAGCAAGTACGTGATGCAAGGGCAGCAGCAGGATTGAACCCTAACCATGGACCCTAACCATGATCCTAACAATGATAGGACCGCACATTGGCGTCAGAACAGGACAATCACAGGTTTTGCAGTAGCATTTCTAGACCCCGGTTCCCTGCTCACCCTCCTCCCCTCCTCCCCAGCGTTGAGTACGCCCCTGATCACATGGTCAACCGCTGTGCCTGGGTGCGTCTGCCGTCGGAGGAGATGCGGACCAAGGCGCTGTCCAGGAGCCAAACAATGCTGGTGAGCCGGGCTGGGGGTGGGTGGTTGCGCACACTGGCGCGTGGCTGCGAGTTCTTTGGACTGGAATTTCCTACATGTGTACCTTGGCCATTAGGGCAACCGCCATGTGTGCATCCATGCGGTCGCACATTGATCAGTCCGGCGCCATGGGCATGAGGTGCAGGGGCAAGCACGCGCTGGTCCCCAATGGAAACCCTAGAACCCTGCGGCCTAAAATCCTAAACCGTTGGTTCTCAGTCATATCCCTTCCTCAGGGCACCCGCCGCATTGTTATTAAACCCCTGAGCGTCGCCACCATGCGATTACACATTGACCAATCCAGGGGCAAATATGCGCCAGCCAGTGATGCACATTTCAAAACCTGAACCCTAAAAACCCATACCTGGTTCTCACTCATATCCCTCCCCTCAGGGTACCCGGCGCATCTACATCAAACCGCTGGGCGTGGCCACGATGCGCTCGCACATCGACCAGTCAAGCGCCCTGGGCATGAAGTCGAGGGGCAAGTACGCGCTGGTTTCAGATATCCAGGAGAACGCAACAGCGGACGATGTTGCGCGCTTCTTCACCAATTACGACATGGCGGGGGCCTCGGTGCACATGCACATATTCAAAAAGGTGCGAATGAGACTTTAAAGCTAATAAATGATTTGATATTCAGGTATTTTTGCCCAATAATACTATACTCATCATGCAAATAAGGAAAAGCGAAAATATAATACTTCAAAAAAGTAGTGACATTGCACGCTTTTTAACAAACTACGACATGGCGGGGGCCTCGGTGCACATGCACATCTTCAAAACGGTGCGAACGACAAGTTAGAGCTAATGAGTTAAATGTAACATGTTGGAAGGTTTGGCAATACCCTATATTCATCATTCAAACTGGGGGGGGGAACGTCACGTTGCGTGCTTCACAAACTAGGACATGGCGGGAGCGTCGGTGCTGTTGTGAGTCAAAATGAGCATGACAAGGACAATTACAGGACCGGAGTTCATGCCTGGACCCTCCCTTGCGCTCTCCTCCCCTCCTCAATGACACCTGTTTTGTAACTCTGGTGGTGCAAGAGGACGTGGGGGGCGTGGTTTTTAGTGGGGAATGGCCGCAGTACAAATGCACATATTTCGCTTAAAAAATGTGCGCAGTACAGTTCAATCACAATGACACTTACAGGACAGGCTTCCTTGCCTTGATCTCCCTAATGACATCCCCTTTCCTTTCCTTGGGGGTGCAGGAGGACGTGGGGGGCATGGTATCTCGAGAGGAGAAGCACCGCGCAGTAGTGTGCTTCTCGTCGCCCTCCGAGGCCCAGCGGGCGCTGCGTGACAGGAACGAGGGCTTCATCAACAACACACGCGTGCGCGTGAGGCTGCTGCCGTGAAGGCATCTGTGTGTGGAGCTGCTGGCGCGATGGTGGCCTGGGGAATTGCTTTAATTTTGCAGTGGCTTTCGGGCGGTAGTGGCGGGTGCTTCAAGGCTGGTGAAGGGGGGGTGGCGAGGGGCGAATTTCAGCGCTGTGCCAGCAGCACCAGCGTGCGCATAATGCAGCGCTATCAAGGCTGCGGGGGGCAATATCGATGGCCGCAATAATTGCATACAAGGCTTCTGCTGTCAAGGCACTGTGAGTATGACAGCTGGCATGGAAGACAGGCAGCGCCATGACAGCCTGTTTTGCATGGACTGCCGCTGGAACACCAGCAAGGGTTACAATCCCTTGAGGGTTACATCCTCAAGGGGATTACTCCCGACTGCGTTTTCTGTTGGCCACAGAGGGAGCTGGAGTGTTGGGGCGGCGGGGGACTTTAACAGCTGCAGTGCGGAATGCGTGGGGGGCGGGGGAGGGGGCGCTGCCTAGGGTGGGTGTCGCCTGAATCTCGCAGAACGGCTGGTCAAGCACAGGCCTCAGCCCATGCCACTATGCAGTGCATGCAAAATGGGTACCCTACCGTAGCACTTGTGGTGGTGTACACAGCATGGGAGCCGGTCATGCAAGGCGTGCAACTTGCAGTCAGGGATCTTTTGGAAATAGCAGATGAAGTCCATCCAATTTCAGTCAAATCAATTGAATAGAGCATGCCCGATGTCCCCCTTTTCATGCATGCATCTGGCAGACTGATGAGTGCAGGTTGTGTGTATCTATATGCATGCGTATAGGCATCCTTGGCGAGACAAGCAATTGCAACCCAGTGGGCATTTGACTCAACTTGAAGTTGAATGCCATGATTCAGGACAATATTAGGAATCCGGATGGTGAGTGTCATAATATATTGTAACGTATACGTCACGTCAATGCGTTGCCAAGAATGGACTGCGGCAGTGGTTGCAGCTTGGACTCCCTAGCCAGGCTGTGCTGCGCGCGTGTTACTGCTGCCTTCACTGACAGTGTGCCATGGCTAGGAGTGACACTGTGTTCAACATTAAATTTACTTTGAGACCAGGCTGAGCCTCTCAACATGACTCATGGGCCATGGTTTGCTTGATGTGCAAACCAAAGGGAAACACACATCAGATTCTGAATACATCACGACATCGTTCAGTTTCTCGTCAAATATAAAACGGCATCTCGATCATCGTTATGTGCTTGGATCACTCTCAAAGGAAATAAAACCATGCATTGCAGAGCACGGCTGAACAATAGATAACAACCATAATAAGGAGACTGAAAAATATATATGTCAACTATTCAGGCAGGCCTGGGCAGGTCTATCATGTGCAGGCGACATTGCAAAAATGCTGCACACGTGCCACAGGGAGACTAAACATTGCAGTTTTGGGGGCAACACAAGTAAAGAAACACGTGTTTGCACAGCTAGAAGTACAAAAATGCTGGACAGTGCCGAGAGGGGTATATAAATACAAAAAGGAGCGTTCAGTGATAAAGGCCGTAACGCACACGCACAATGCAGCGTGTACGGGCAGCTAGAAGTACAAAAATGCTGCGCACGTGCATTAGAGGGGCTACGAGCAACGCATGCAGGGGTTGTGGCGCAGCAAGAATTGCAAAAAGGCTGCGCCCAAGCATGGTTGGGACTACCATAGTAACACACATTTAACACACAGCTATTGATACAAAAATGCTGCGCAAGTGCGGTGGGAAGAAGAGCAAGATTGCCAAACAAGACAAGTAACAAAGGATCAAACTACGCTGAAACAGTTGGCTAAATAATTCCCGAGTGTCTATAATGTAAATAAATCTGACAGAAATGGCTTCACAGTCGGTGTGTGATCATCCTAGTGGGAGCATGCGATAAAGCCAGTTTGGGTTTGAAAACCGAGTCCAGAGATAAATGTGGGGTGGAGGCGCGTGACTAGGCCAGGGGGTATACAACCAAAGCATGCCCCATTGGAACCATGGTGGATCCAATGCATTCGGTTGCGATGGATTCGAGCCATGCTAAGAAAAGGAAGCAACAACATGCAGATGCGGGAGCTGCATGCGAGGTAGCATTGCAATGGCTCTCAAGATGGAAAGATGAGCAAAAACTGCATAGCGGGGATTCATGGAAGGTGGCTTCGGGATTTGGGCCAACTAGGGATGAGCAGAGGGCTCCAAAACGAGTCAAAAGTGGCCTTTGATTGCTAAAACTGGGTTGCATCTGCCAAAAAAGATGAAAAACAGTGCAACCTGAACCCTGTAGGAACAATTTGAAAAGGCAATCGCCTGCGGACCCTACCGATAAGGTGATTGCCGTGCTTGGAACCCTATAGGTAAAGGTTGATTGCCTGCTGCCATGCCTGGGAGCTTTGGAAGCGACGCCTGCTTCTCTCTTGGTTGCCACACCCTTGGCTGGGGTATTGGGCTCCTCACAAAACCCTAGGCCAGGGTGTTGGGCTCCTTGTCAAGCCCTCACAGCATCATGTCCTGCTCAAAGCCCACAGAGCACAAAGAAGCCTCCAGCTCAGCTCCCGCTAGGTCCAAATCATAGAGGCTGGGCATGCCATGGGAATCCAGGGACAGCATGCGGGAGTGCGGCCCAAAATCCAGGTGCGAATTGTGCCCCAGGGATTGGTACTCTCCGTTTTCCGTCCCGAGGGAATGCAGCTGGTCCCCAATGTGGGAGTTTGGTCCCAGGGATGCCACGTCATCATCCCCGATCGGGCAGGAGCCCTGAGCCAGCAGGGCCTGCAGGCTGATGCATGACTGGGAGCTTGCCAGGGAGGAGAGGGGGAGCAGGGGAGAGGGGAAGGAAACGGGCCCGGTGACGGCGGGCGGGGATGGCGCTGGCTTGAGTGAGGCGGTGGTGGTGGTGGAAACGGGGACCCATGTGGTCCCCTGGGGCACAATCACCGCCCCCCCACGGCCCACAGGCGCGGAGGTCGCACGCGCAAGCACCAGGTGTGGCGCCCGCGCGTGGCCCCCCGTGCGCCCTCCCCTTGTCTCCACCACCATCCCCCCCCCTGGTGCCGCCACCAGCTCCTTTGTGAGCTTTGCCAGCTGGCGCCTTGGCCAGCGGGTGATGTTGTGGCGGCGGCAGGCGCGCTTGAGGGTGGTGGGGCAGATGCCCAGGCGCCAGGCGGCCTCCTTGAGGCCCAGACCAAATTGTGCCTGCGGGGGTGGGGGTGGGGGCGAGGGTTGAGAGAGGGAGGGGAGGGGTGGGATGTAGGGGTGTTGGATGTGGAGAGGGTGGGCGGTAGTGGCCAGGTTCTATGTGGGCTGAAAAAATGCATGATGAGCAAATCAGAGCTGTAGACTTATAGCCCAGGAAGTGTGTCAAATTGATGCCATGGACAGTTCTGGACCCTTTACTTTATAGAAACCCTCCTCACCTGCAGCTCCTCCAAGGTCAGCCGCTTGCCTAGCGGTTTAGGGTTTAAAGGTAACCCTACAGAACCCTAAACCCTAGACCCTCCTCACCTGCAGCTCCTCCAAGGTCAGCCGCTTGCCCGCACCGCCATTGGCGCGGTTGTTGTTGGCCCCCCTGCCCTCACCCTCCCCGTCATCCTCGTCGCTGTCGCTCCCCATGGTATCCTCCCCCTGCGCATCCCCCAGACCCCCGCTGGATGCGCGGGCGGGTGAGGGCGCGGCGGTGAGAGGCGCTGGTGGGAGGGGCGAGGTGAGGGAATCCAACAGGGGCCCTGCCTTGATTCCCAGTGCGGCTTGAACGTTAGGGTTTCTTAGGGCGTCCGCCAGCAGCGCAGGCACTGCTCCGTTGTGGAGGTTGGCGGCCACGTGCGCGGATGAGGGGTCAAGGGGGGCGCTGTCCGGGGATCTGTGGTGGGGGGGATAGGGGGTTGGTGAGGGGGTGCAGTTTGCGAGGGTGAACAGCAGCAATGAAGTGATTGGCTGTCTCCTTATTGGCACCCCCTGCCGCCCTGCACTCTCACAAGCCGCCCTACCAACAGCTTACCCTAACCCGACACCCTAGCCACTCCCTTGATAGAGTCTGCATGCACCAGCTCTGATTAACTAAAACCCTACACTTCCTGCCACAGACCCTAACCCTAGCGATCACTCGGTCGAGCCTGCGTGCACCAGCTCCAGATAACCAAAAACCTACACCTTTTGCCACAGACCCTACACCCTAGCCACTCACTCGATAGAGTCCGCGTGCACCAGCTCCAGCCTGTTGCCCACCGGCATGAGGCGCAGCGCACCCCCCTTGTCCCCGTCGCTGTCCACCGGCTGATCCCCGGGAGGAGGGGCGGAGCCTGTGGGGGTCAAGAAAACGGGGGCAAGGTTGCAATTATAGGGGTGGGCGCCGCCAGCTCAGTTTGGTCATGTTGTGGTGGGGTGGGGGCACAAACAAAGGGTGGGTGTGAACAATGCCATGTCAAAAGGGCCTCTACAAGGTACACACACGCTTGCATGTATGCCCTCAACATGCGCGTGACTGAGCAATTCTGTGCTGCCACTTTGCAATGCAAGCACGCGCGTGTGTTAGGCAGGGAGAGGGTTGCAGATGACCTACCCTCCTGCGCAGAGAAGTCAGTGGTTCCCTCCCCACAGGACGCGCTGGGCACCTCCCTAGTCCCCGCTCCGCTCGCACCCCTTGCTGTCTTGGCCACATGGGAGGCCTCACCACCACCACCACCGCCACCGCCGCGGCCACGTTTCCACCCCGCCTCCTTCCTCCCACCCCCCACCACCCCCTGCTGGCTGGCCACCTCCCCACTGCTGTCCCCATCCGTGGCACCCCTCTCAATGTGCCCGGATTGCGCGGTCAGGCTGCTCCCCCCGCATTTAGGCCCCTCCTGAGACTGGCTCCCGGGCTGGTGGGTGTGGGTGCCCGACAGGTGGGGGGTGGTGACTGACTGGTGGTGGTGGTTGCTAGACTCCATCCGTGCCACCCCACGTGGGAGGCATGTGCGCAGGCCTGATGACATGTGGTGCTCCGAGGGTTCGCAGGTGTACAGCTGGACTTGCTGCAAGGGGGGAAGGGGGGGCATATTATGATACGATCTATAATGTTACACTTAGGAGTTTCATGATACAATTATGGCCAGGATTGTATTGAGTGACACTGACAGACTCAAGTTTGTACTGAAGATCACAACGATTGTTGGTTTGTGTTACACGATAAAGAACCACCACTACTCAGTCACCATCCTAGGGTTTTGTCTAGGGTTTTAGGCACCAATCCTCACCTCCAGGCATACCCTGAGCCAGTCCACCAGCGCGGGAAACAGCACATCCCTCTCGGTCTTCACAACCTCAAACACCGCCACCGGCCTGTCGCGGGCGGGGCCCGCAAACACTGGCATGAGGAGGGTGGACTCCACCCGGCACCGCACTGCGTCGGCCGCGCGTAGGTACACCTGGGTGGAGAAGAGCATTGTTAGCACAAAGCTTGAAAATGGCAACTCCTGAAAGAAGCAGGTAGGTGATGGAAAGAAAACCAACCACGGCGATACGGGGAGAAAATACTCCCATGCTGTTGGTGACATGGGGGTTATGTTGCTATGTAGCCGGCGGGCCAAAAGTGACTTTACTTAGTTGTCATATAGAACACAAATGCATATCGAATACAAAACACATACCTCGGCTGGGTACTGCTGCAGGTTGTGCGTCATCTCCGGCTCGCCCGTCACCCACACGCGCCCCACAGGCCCCATGGCGGTCTGCCTGGCTGGATCAGTGGTGAACTTGTATTTGCACGACACGCAGCGGAACAGGGACAGCAGGTCGCCGGTGCCGCTGACCGCGTAGGGCAGACCCTAGGGAAGGGTTTGCAGGGGGGGAGGGTTAGGAGGACTGTGGCAGAGACCTGGGGGGTGGGTGAGGTGGGGTTTTCTTGCATGGAAACAATACAGTAATAACTGGTTTGAATCAGTGTGTGATCTAGTGCATCCAGCCCGTCCAATACCATCTCCAAACACCCCAGCAGCACAGGCAGTGCTAGGTACCGTTGCCGATGCCTATAGATGGAACATAGCATGCTCCCTTGGCAAGCTGACCCCCAGTGTGCCAGCCCACTCCCCTTTACCTGGGTGGTGAGAATGACCCCGCCATCAGCACACACCTCCGGGAGCCAGATCTGCAGGGCAGAGGGGGGTGCCTCGTCAGCACGGAAAGATGAGGGTGAATCCACGAGGGGCACCGACCCTACTGCGCATACATAGGCTGCGATGCTGCAGGACCACAGCAGCGACCTCGCCATGCTGCACCAGTGGTCCGCCCTCTGACTGGCATTCCTACCACCAAACCCTAGGCATACCCCGCCCAGGGTCACACAGGCCATGCCAGCCTGTACCCATTTGGGTTGAGGGCTGGGGTGTGCAGCCTGGGTCCGTTTGCTTTCTGCCTTCAGCTCATCCATATGCATGCGCCAGTGCGTGTTCGCCAGCTGTGCCAGCAGGGTCCAGCCCAATCCTCCGTCTACACCCTCACCCAGGGTATTGCCGAGACCTTCGGACCAAATTCCCAGCTGCAACACCCACACCCGCGCAGGGTTTTGCCATGCATCATCACCCGACCTACACTGGCACTGCCCCACCCATCCTCACCCCGACCCTGCGCAGGGTACCCTATTGTCCCACGCATCCACACCAACACCCTGTAGGGTATTGCCCGCACCTGTGCCAGGGCTCCTGAGCATCCATTGGCCAGCTGCCCCACACAGTCCACCACTGCTTTAGCCAGTTTCGACCTGAGGATATGCTGGTCAAGGGAGGGCCCACCGCTGGGAAGGCACAGGGGAGGGGGGGAACCTGAAGCGGTCATCATCCTGCGGGTGGGGGGTGGGGGGTGGGGGTCAGGCAGGTGGGGTGAAGAGGGGTTCTTGCGTGCTTGGGAGGTTGCAAGGCGTGGGGAAGGGTGAGGGAATAAACCCTAGGAGGACGTCCAAGGTACCTAGTGGGAAGGTATGTGGGTTGTGCACCTTGGTGGGTGGTGCGGGCAGTGTGTGTGTGTGTGTGTGCGCAAAGATCGGCCTGTGCCGCAACGCCATCGCCGGTTAGCGGGCGGAAGCCCGGGTCCAGTATCGTGAACGAGACAGTAGGTGGCAGAACAACCACGGTTGGCTGGTTTGGGGTCAACCCCGCCAGGTTGGCAGGAGGTGAGGCGGAACAGCGCCCGAAACAAAACACACAACGATGGCGCGGGTGAGTGAGTGATTCCCACTCGTACTGAACCAGGCAGCCGACTTGTTGCTAGGCAAGGGTATCCACAGGCAACGCTCGCGCATGCACCAGGCCACCGCCGTGCTTGGCCGCACCCCAACGGCGGTGCGTAACGGGTTACCGACGGATTAGGCGAAGTGGCGTCCGCACCTGTGGTGTGAACTGCTGGTGCTCGGGCGATTGCTGGTGCCGGCGTCAGATACAGAAAGTGTGAACGAGTATAGCTCCGAGGGTTTTGCGCTTCTGGTGGTGTGCTGTTGTGGTGTGAGATTACCCGTCTTTGAAAAGCCTGCGCGAAATCAGAGGAACGAGGTTAGGCGCCCATCACCGATGAGCTCAGTTGCGAGCAACGGAGGTGGTTGCAAATGGGCGAGTGCGTGAATGGCTTTGCCTCAAACTGGTGATTAATCGGTGATGACTTGGCGCCGGCGACTGGCACTGAAACCATTGTGATCAGAACTTGGATGCGCAGGGACACTGCTAGTGCACCTTGCTAAGGCCCACGGAAACCAACGAAAGGAAGATATCTTTCACACGGAACGGCGCATTGGGTGCCTGCAACAGAAGGCTGCACCAATACGGTGGTCGAGTCCGCGGTCTTCCTAGGCCCGGGTGGAGCTAGGGCTCGAAAAAAACCTACCCCTCGGGGTTGGACAACCCACGGCTCGGAGTGTGGCCTAGGAATCGAGGTTGACCAACTTTGCCGGTGAAAAGCTGTCACTAGACGTGCCTCTAGCGCAAGCCGTGTGGTGCCAGGCTGAGCAGCCGCCGTGCAAGCTTGCAAGCTGTACTGCACCCACGAGACCCTACAACTCCCCCCCATCCACGCCACCCCACCACACATTCCCCGCCCCAACGAAGCCAAAGGGCAACCCAAGCACACTCGCGGGCGACACACCCTTGGCACTGTTCTGTGCGACCCAAGCTACCCACACCCAATATATCGGCGTACTATAGTGCACTCCCGCGTTTGAGGGTAGTGGCAGGATGGCCACTTCGCTAGCCTTGCCCCACCCACCACAAGGCAATGCCTACCTCGTTGTTTGTTCACCAAGCCCCCGCCGGCACGCATCGCCCTCCTCTGCTGACTCGATGCACCACCGCAACCACCTATGAGCGGCAAAGTTGTGGCTGGTGAAACTGGCTTGTGCATGGGAGAAATGCATGGAGACGGGGAGGTCGTGGCATCTTTTGGCTTCAGAGTTCCAAATATACTGGTATCTTTTGGTGGGCAGGTGAAATCCCACACGGTTATGGCTTCGAGCTCTTGTTGCGCTCAGGCAAGCTTGCACTCTGCAACTGGCAGTAGTGCAAAGCTAGATACATAGATTGTTGCCAACTTTGTTACAGGCAACCCGTTTGATGGTGCCCACAGGTCCTGCTGTTTGCTAGCATCGCCCTAGGGACAAGGTTACCCTTTCATTGCCGTGGACGTTGGCGGGGCAAAGCTGCCACGCTGTCCGCTCTAGCTAGCACTTTCACATATGGGCCATACTGCGACTGAACATCAACACCTCACCGATCTCTCGTGGGATAACCCTCAACAAAACCATGCCTACCTAATAACCCCACACCTTCCACACATACACCCCTCACAAATTTTGCTTGTACACCAAACCTACTGTGGTGACACCTACTTGCAGAACACAAGCACTGATACCAACAATGACTGCTGTGGTAATACCATGTTTTCGAACAACTCAACTCTTAGAAACTCCGAAAATTTACCTTCAACAACCGGCACGTTGCTCAAAACTGGTACAAGGGCAACCTAGTGGTGCTGTAGCGTCCACTGCAATCAACTAATGTACTTGCCTACATGATACCTACACACACCCGCATCAAGCACCGCTGCCTATAGTAAACAACCCTTATGTGGGGATTGCACGCCAAGTACCACCCCCGTAAGGGTTTAGGGTGCCTTTGCTGGAAAACTGGCCATACTAGTGTACATAGAATATCTCCCTACCTGTACATCCAAGTACCACAAACTTTATGCCACGTCACTGGGAAAAACCTACGTGGCACAGCACACCTGACAAGCACGGCTAACAGCTACAACGTTCATTTTCTTCTCAGACTATGCACAGTATCCAAATATCGCCAAAAATATGACGTCATCACCAGGAAAATTGGGCCGCAACAAGTGAAAAACTGCGCCTGTTGCGCTCTTGCTGAAAATCTTAAAGGTCTGGCTCTGCCCAACACAGGGGCAGCTCGACCTTTTCAAAAGGCTTATGTCACGCCTGCCACTGGATGCACAAAATAGCATCTAAAGGCATCAAATTCATCCCGCCGAATACGTTAAACGTTGCCTGTGTACTAAAAATATTTCTTCTCACTGACCTCTCTCGCACCCACCACCAATACCATCAACTGACACGCCGCTGCAAGGCACCCCCATCTCCCCACCAAACGCCCAGCTGAACTCTGCCCGACATCACACAGTGCCAATATCGCCCCCCCACAGCTGTGCTACATGATGAGCTACCACATGGGTTGCCATGCACAGGGGTAGTTGCCTCCAGCCCCTGCGCTGCCGATGCCCTCCACCAAGTGACACCATGCGGCACATCATCGGCTGCGCACATGCTGCCCTTGACTACCTGCAGTATGAAGCCAGTGATCGTGTACCCCCCCCCACCCCCCCGGGAGGCATGCAGCTCATCATCCTACTCACAATCGCTTCCCCTTAACCAGCATCCTGCTGCAAAGCCCCACGCCGGCGCCTAGGCCCTCAGCACGCAAATGCCTGCGGCGTGGACCTGGGTGTGAACTGCAGCAGGTCCGAGCAGCTCTTGGACTTGCCCAGCGCCATCGACAGCCCCCCCTCGCCCCCCTTGGGACCGCCGGCGGTGGTGCGGATGGCCGAGGGCGCCGCGCGCCGCAGCTGCTGGGACAACAGCCCGGGACCCCCGGTCCCCGCGCCGGTCCCCAGGGACACCAAATCCCCGTGGCTGAACACCGAGGCCATGGGGGGCTTGCGCTCGGGCGCCGAAAACCCTAGGGTTTGGAGCAGCGGGGAGCCGGCGAGGAGGTCGTCCGCGGGTGTGAACGTCTGCATGCCGACAAAGTGGGTGACGTCCCCGCGCCGGTTGCGCATGGGTAGGATGGCGAGGTCGTTGTAGAGCGGGTCGCCGGACTTTGTGTAGTTGACCAGGCGTACATTGCAGCGCAGTCCCGAATCCACCGCCCGGCGCAGCGAGCACGCGGCCAGGGATGGCCTGATCTCCTGCCCAGGGGGTGCCTGTAGAAAAGAAAAAAAGGGGAGTGTGTTACTTTTGGGAAACGTCATGCATGCATGGTTTGGTAGGGTTCACGGAGCAAGAACATGGGATAGCCCAAGAGTAGCTGGGCTGACATGACCCCAGTGGACCTCTGGGGATCAGTTCCTCCCCACCACCTCCTGGACGCTGCACCCCTTGGCTGCCTCAGATACAAAAGGCAGCACTTCTGAGGTATACGCCATGACCGGTTCATTTACATTCCAGACCATCCAGCCCATGTTTACCGCATATACCATGTTGCCCCGCACGCATGACCACCCGATCCCTGGCTCACCTGCAGGAAGCGGCAGTTCCTGCCCACCACCTCCGCCGCTTTGTACCCGGTGGCCGCCTCAAACACGGCGTTCACAAACACAAGCGGGTGGTCGGGCAGGCTGGCGTCGGTGATGGCCAGGGCACAGGGGGAGCTGTGCAGGAGGTTGGCGAGCATGCGCGCGCAGGTGGCGTCCTCCGCATAGGGCCCGCTCAGCTTCTCCAGGAAGTCCCTGGGAAGGTCGGCCAGCTGGGGATAGGCGGCTTGCAGCGCCGAGACGTGGTCGGGGGGTGGGGATGGCGAGCCGGGGATTTGGTCTGGGAGGTCGGGGGTTTGGGCTGGCCCGGTGCGGTGCTGGATGTGGAGGGAGCCGAAGGGGGTGGGGGCGGGGGCGACGGGGGCGGAGGCGGTGGGGGGTGCGGGCGGGTGGTGGGGGGCGATGGGGGGGGTGACGGGGGTCTCTGAGAGGCCGCGGCTGGGGTCGCCGGTGGGGGGTGTGGCGGGTGGCGCGGCGGCGTGGCTTCCAACCTGTCGATGTGTGGGGGAATGGTGAGGCGTTGCCAGGCCATGGTCATTGATAGTAAGTAAGTAAGTATCTGCTTTCCAGCTTTGAAGCCAGGTTAGCATGTCTGGGTATGCCTCACCCCAGTCGAAGAGCCAAGGCTTAACTGACACTGTTTCCAGTGTGGCAGATGGTGGCCAACCAGTCGCGCCGCTTACCGCACTTTCGTGCTCCCCAATTTATCCTGTCGCAAAGTTCAGGGAAATTCGAAAAATATCGCTACCCTTTGGATTCGAACCTGCGACCCTTTGCTTAGTTGCACTCAAGACTCAACTCAAACTGGTCATTGATGCCTGTGGCATAATGCAATGTGACGGTTGCACTCAACCACATGCCACACTCCTTGCTACAGTGGTGAAGCCCCCGCGTCCAGCATCGCATATGAATGTATGGCATTTTTACATAATATATACGCACCGGTGATGAGGCAGGGTCTGCCTGGGAGCGGTGGCGAGGCGCATCCACCATTGGCGCCGCCTTAGGCAGGGGGAGCGAGAGCGCAGGGGCAGGCACCGAGCGGTTGTGGCTCCATTCATCCTCACCCTGGCGCAAATAATAAATGTAAATAAGTAGCAAAAGACATGACATTGGACAAAAAAACAAAGGATTTTAAAACATGTTTCTTTTTATTCAACTGTCACCTTCAGGGAGCCCACCCCGGCTCACAAGACTGTATATGCGTATATGATACATAGAAATCACCCACTATTCTATTGTGCATTCCACACAAGCTTAGCATGTGTGAGTATGCCTTGTTGCAGGCCAAGGGCCAAAAGGCTTGTCTAAGTGTTGGGCGAGGGTAACCAACCAGCCGAGGCGCTTACCTGGTGCATGGGGAAGGGGGGCGAGAAGGTGAGGCTGGTGGGGAGGAACACGGGCGCTGCGGCGGAGAGGCGCGAGGGCGCCAGGGCGCGCGTGGGCGCGCTGCGTGACAGCATGGGGCTGGCTGCGGGTGATGCGCGCCACCAGTCTTGGTGGTCCGCCTTGGAGGTGGGGGTGTCCACCTGGAGGGAACGGGCGGGTGATTAGGTAGCTTTAGTTTCCGCACACGAGACGGCAGGGGCAACATGGCGAGCATGGCATGCGGCCTGAGAACAGTGCACATGGTGGTGCACAGCATCCATGCGAGTGGCCAAACTTCATGGCGACACACGTGCAAGGGTGCCTGCTGATCTGGCGGTATTGCTGGAATGCATGTGGCTAACCGTTAGGCCTGGCACACATAGAAATGCGCATAAAGAATACAAACTAATGTACTCAATATGCTCTTCCAGCAATGGAGAAATCAACTGACATACATCTCCCATCTCACCAGGAGTTCAGGTTGTAGGGTAAATGCAAAACCCTGGTGGTACGCTATACTGCATTGGCTGTACCCCAACTCCCCCGCTCACCATGCTGGTCATGTCGCTTGCCTGGCTCCTGGGGGTGCTGCATGCGCTGCTGGCTGCCGACCCGTTGAGCTGCGCCACGCGGTACACCTCGGCCCGCTCGCGCTGCTTCTGCCCGCCGCGCTTGCCGCGCTTGGTCTTGGTGTGGCCGCCTGCCAGGGGGAAGGGAAATGAAAATAAGACAAAGAGAATAAAACCCTAATGGTCCTTGCCGCGCTTGGTCTTGGCGTGGCCGCCTGCCAGGGGGAAGGGAAATGAAAATAAGCCAAAGAGAATAAAACCCTAATGGTCCTTGCCGCGCTTGGTCTTGGCGTGGCCGCCTGCAAGGGGGAGGAAATCCAAGCTTCCTGTGGTGTACCAGCTGTATAGATTGGATGCTGTTTGCTTCATTACATAACCTAAATTCGGTGGGGCTGGCGCTGGGTTGGCCGGCAAACTGGCCTGCTTCTAGCCGCCGTGCTTGGTGTTGGCAAGGCAGGGTGGAGTATGAGACACAAGGAAAGCTCCTAAGCATATTAGCTTTAATATTGTTCTAAATCAGACTTTGCGGGTAGGTTGCGGGCCCTGGTCAAGGCAGTGGACCGCTACTGGTGGTGTTTTTCAGTGAAATGCAGTACGCCTGCGCAGTTGCTGCATTTATAGCAATCTACCAGTACTGGATGTTGGATAAACGTTGCACAGCAATAGTAGACCCCTGCCAACGACCCTGTCACTTGGCATTGGCAGGCACCGTGCTGTGAGCACCTGCCGCTTGGCATTGGCCTGCACCGCCATGTGAACATGCTTGCCTGCACGTCCCCTGCCCACCCCACTGCCACCGGCGCCTGTACCTGTGGAGGTGCTGGAGGCAGGCGACATGGGCTGCTCCTCCACAGTGGACAGGCTGCCCAGGCGGGAGCTGAGCGCCCTTGTGACAGCTGGCACTGGCCCCAGCGCACCCACGCTGACCGCCGGAGGGGGGTTGGCGTACTTTTGCGCAGGCGCGTTCCACCCATACTTGGAGTAGCCGGGCAGGACCTCCTGGATGCTGTGTGCGCCCTGGGGCAGGCGCTTGCAGGTGGACAGGATGAGGGAGTTGTCTGGGCCCTTGGCTTGGAGCAGGCCCACCCTGCCTGAGGGGGAGCGCACCGCCAGCACGCGCACCTGCGAGAAGGGGTCTAGGGTTTAGGGTTGGGGGTGGAGCGCACAGCCAACACCCGCTCCTGCGCGAAGGGGTTCAGGGTGTAGGGCACAGGTTTAGGGTTTGGGGTTTAGGGTGGGGCGCACGGTCAGCACCTGCGTGAGGGTAGGACCAAAGTGGGTGGGCATGACACTAGTCTGTTGTGCTCATACAGTGTGGCTTGCAACCCATGCCATGCTTGCTGGAGTGGTAACTGGCAATCCCCCGGTATGGATTGCACACAGGCAATCCCCCAGTATGGATTGCACACAGGCATTCACGAGACTCCCACAGTCAAGCAGACAGGCCTTACCCCCCACCATGCACTTAGCGTTCAAGCCCTGACGCCCGAATTCCACTGTCTGATTCCACCTAAGAACCCTGCTATCACTAGGGTGCCATTAAAATGAAACACCAGCACCTCACTAGACCCCCCCAGGACCTCCTGCTATGCAACCCGCAAGACTAGGGCTGTGGGGCAGGTCGCTCCTTTACAGCTGGCAGCGCCATGCGCCATGCCATGCACAGGTGGCCTGGCTTATCATGGTAGGACAGTGTGCAGTCCACTCACCAGCTTGCAGTCGTACATCACGAACGAGAAGTCCCCCTTGAGCCTTGACACCAGGTCGGAACCCACCCGTTCATACAGGCGACAGATGACCTCCGCCTCCTGTATACGCAATAAACACAACTTAAAAACGAGTAGTGGGTTTGGAGCCACAGACAGGGCAGGGGCGGGTATAACGTGAGGTATACTAACTGCTTGTGAGCTTACCTCCAACGGCCTGGCCAGCTCGATCTGGAACAGCACCGCATCTGGGTCGTTACATCCGACGTGGACAACGTCCGCCAACCCGTACTTTTGGATCAGGTAGGCGTAGTTGGCCAGCTTCCTACAGAAAGAAGCAGCTTTTCAGTATCAGCACAAGTTTATTTGAGGCCTCGACGGTGCAAGAGCTATGGCTATTGGCTACTCACCCTGAGAAGACACACATCAGGCTTGCGGAGGTCCATGTCGAGGGTCCAGACGCTGTTGGCTCGAACAGCACCCCACACCCGGGCAACAGGAGGCACTGCTCTGGGTCTTGAAAGTAGGGCACGCTGGCGAGCTGGTCCAGCACTTTCTGCAGGTTGCTGGCCCTGTGTGGGGTGTTGCCCGACCCAAACTCCAGGGCTTTGGGAGGGCACACCACGCAATAGTGGCCCGTCGCCATGGGGTCTCGCATGCAGCGGGTCCGGGCCAGAAAGAGGGGCCCTGTGTCTGTATCAGGAGCTCACAGCACGAAACCAACTCCAGGAGCGATTGCTACACAGCTGTGCTGCCGCCCCCCCGCTGCCAACTCGGCAAAAATGCCACCTCGGCCTTAACAACGAGCTGGCCGTAACTTTCACACCATAGCTAGATATCCCTACAGTGACCAGCTAACAAGTTATGTTCCTGCTGAAAGTTTGCGAGCTAGGGAGTGTCTAGAACGCTATTGACACGGCACTGCAAGATAACAAGATTGGTGTGGTTGGGGGCTCCGAAACAGTAGGTTACGGTCCCCGATAGCGACACCACCTTTTACGAGTCAGCACAGGTAGAGGGCAAGCAAGGCACGGCACGGCTTGAAAGTTTTGAAAGCCGCACTGCTGATAAGGTGTCGATGGACGCGCTTCCAGCTAGCTTTATAAAGCTTCCGGAGTTGCGGTGGGCAAAAACTCCATCTTTATACAAAAGTGAGAGATAATATTATTGATATGAGCGGGAGAGTTTGGGCCAGGGCAAACTGTGCCGCAGGAGTTTTGGTGGATGTTTCTGTAGCCTTTACCCAGAGATTGGAGTTGAGGTTTTAACAGATCTCTCTTTACCTGCGCGACAATAGAACTTTAGCCATACACCTTGCAACTGACCGGCCTCTGAACTCAGTGCTGCGTGGGTGCCAACCTGTCGCCTCCACATAAGTGTGCAATATAGCAGCCACAACTGCGCTTTGCAGAGGCCTGTAGAAAGTGGAAAAGCGGCAGGTGTATGGTGTTCATGACGGCACCACACTTTTCAACCACTGCTCTGCAACCTAGCACCGGGACATAGACGGCTCGCCCTAGGGGTTCCAGTAATCCTCGACTAAATGGGCCCTCCTCTCACAGCTCACCACCGCAACCACAACCGCCTCACCGATGTGTTTTAACGGCTCTATTTTGCTCGACTTCCTCCCAACACCCCTTCCCGGACTGCGCACGGCTGGCTCCCCTATGGTTCCATAAGCCATGAATGCATCCATACGAGCTCATATCTTGACCTTCAAGCTAAAGGAGCTGCAGCAGTGCTTGGACCAGTTGGGTGTGAGTAAGAAGGGTAAGAAGCTGGAGCTGCAGCAGCGCCTGTTTGCATACTTTGGGGAGCAAGTGGGCACGGTGGATAGGTTTGCGGTGAGGCCACGGGAGCAATGGAAGATAGACGCAGCAGGTGGGTGCCAGCCGGACTCCTGCCACACCATATGGGCACGATGGTGTGCGCTATGAATGCATTTCAAAGTTGGCTTTGGTGAAGTGTACCCAGCCATGCTGCATGCCACCTTTGACCTTGCCACCTCACTGCATGCATATCAGCAGCACACCCAGCCCTGCAAAACATGCGCCACTGGGCTCTCTCCTGGAACTGCATATACCCTGCTTTAAGTTAATTTCTACACGAGTCTCTTGTAACCTTGTCAAATTGCTGATCGGGAACCCGCCCCGCAGTGCGCATTGTGGAGGACATATATGCGCAGACCGCTGCCGGGAGGAACTGCTACAGCAGCACCAATAGAGGGGAGGTCACTAGCAGGTGAGCCATACTGCTCACCAGGCGCACCCCACGCCACACCCGAACCCCAGGCACAGCTGCGCAGCGCCACCACTCGGCACTGGACCCTGTGCACCCACAGCCACGCCCACAGCCGCTGCCACACCCACAGCGAGACACCCATCCACCCACCACCCCACAGCCACGTTGTGGGTGGCAATCAGCCTAGGGACCATGAAAACTGCATTCATTCCCCTGTGCAAGTGAAAGGCGCCCACCCCACCCCACCTGCCCGGCCCATGCGTACCCCCTGCCGCTGACCTTGGACCCCAAACCCTTGACCCTGTGCGTGGGTAGTGCGCACGCCAACGTGGCCACAAGGGCTTCTGCCAACCTTGAACCCTGAACCCTAGAGCTTGCGGACCCTACACCCTACACCCTGCTGGCCCTTGAAACTTGAACCCTAGACCCTGTGTGCGTGTAGTGCGCATGCCCACGTGGCCAATGGGAGTGCGGCTGCGGTGTCGGCCCCTGGGTCTGGCAACACGCGCATCCGCTGCGTGTGCAACGTGAACCTGGACAGGGGGGAGATGATACAGTGCGAGGTGAGGGGAGAATGGGGAGGAGGATAGGTGGGGATTGGGGGTGGGTAGGGGGGGAGCGCCTCCATGCGGCCGCAGCCCTGGGCTGGTGCTGCATAAGCCGCTTCCATACCCACCATTGCTGCTGCCATGCGCTGGCATGTGGGCATGGGAGGGGGGACTACCTTGCACATGCACGCAAACCGCCATCCTGTCGACCACATGCAGGGCGCTCCCAGTGGTCCTTGACGCCCGGGGGCAAATCAATTACCAAACAGCATCATGTCACAATTATCATTACCACAACACCCCACCCCACACCTCCTGAACACTCCGCCCCTCACAGGGCCCGGCTTGTGGCGTGTGGCAGCACTGCTCCTGCGCGTGCGTCCCCTACCCGCTGCCCCCCACCGCCTCATTCCTGTGCGAGCTGTGCCGGGCACAGCAGGCAGACCCCTTCTGGGAGATCATCGACACAACCCTGGCAACGCCGGTCAAGCTCAGGTCGCAGGTAGGCCCCAGCCACAAGCGGAAATGTAGGGTTTGTAGGGTTACAGGGTCCGTAATGGTAGGGTCTAAGCTCATGCCACCCATCGCCCTATTCCCGTGGGAGTTGTGGCGAACGCAG
Organism: Heterotrichella gracilis; assembly: GCA_032358255.1. NCBI lineage: Eukaryota > Xanthophyceae > Tribonematales > Xanthonemataceae > Heterotrichella > Heterotrichella gracilis. The sequence goes on from JAULBX010030928.1 coordinate 158,690, forward strand.
CAGGCGGACTCCTTCTGGGAGATCATTGGCTCTACGCGTGCGCAGCCACAACTGTCCAATTAGCCAAATGAGCCAGATGAGTTGTACGTGCCAGGGCACCTGCATGCGAAGCGACATGCATTGCGCACACCAAGCCAACCCTTCCCACTGTGCATGCACGGTGTCACCCACCACCACCACCACCACCGCCACCACCACCCACCCCCGCAGGCCCCTCCGCGGCCCCCCTCCGCGCCCCCCTCCACCAGCCCAGTGGCGCAGACCTGTGAGCGCATGTTCACGCTGACGCAATCACACCTGGACCCAATCAAGAGCCAGCCAGAAAAGTTCCAGCTGCAGGTGGGTTGTAGGGATTTGCTAGGGTTTGGTTAGTGTTGTATTTTCTGCAGCCGGTCATGTCTCACGCTGGCACAGTCACACATGGACATCATCAAGGGCCAGCCAAGAAAGTTCCAGCTGCAGGTGGGGTGCAATGTTTAGGGTTGAGCTAGGGTTTTGTTAGGGTTGTGCGGGCACAGAGCTCTCTGCATTATCTGGGACTCCATATATTAGCAATTTGCATATATTGCTGTCCTACGATACTGGGGCGCCCTACATTTGTTGGAGCTCCCTACATTTGTGAGGATCCCAAAAACTCGAAAACAAAACTGAGAACACCAGGGGATATGATCTGATGTGTTGGACGGGGATGAGTACTGAACACATCTCAACCCCCGCAGGTTGGTTGCCTCCAGCTGAACGATTCTGTCCCCCTGCGCTACCACTGGCCCAGGCAGGTTGACCTGCGCGTGAACAACATGGCGTACAGGCCATATGCGAGGAACCCGGGGGCGAAGCTGGGGGGGAATGCTAGGGACGAGCCGGCAAGCGTGGGTGAGTAAAAGGGGTTACGGGGGGGGTCTGGTTGGCGAGGGGGTGGGGGTGGGGGGTAGGACCTAATGATATGCATGAGAATTGGAATGCAATTGTCTTGCCCAAAAGAATAGGCAAGAAGGTGCACCCGCGGTTGTGCTTTACCGGGCGCAACCGCTTGTCCCTTCTCATGCATTTAACGAGGGTTATACAACATATGAACCAGCTGTTGGAGATTCATTTGGCGCCTTTTTAGCATGGCAAAAACCAAGCCCGAAATTAAGGCAACAAGCTCAATACCCCTGCCCTTGCCCCTGCAGGCGTGATGTGCTTCACTGGTCGCAACCGGCTGTCGATGGCCTGCGTTGACGCCTCCGCATACGCCCTCACCCTGGCCATTGCACGCAAGCGCACGCGGGCGGAGGTCATGCGCATCATGGCGCCACCCGAGACGCTGGACCAGGCGGTGGAGAGGATACAGGGGGCGCTGGCGGCTGGGCACGCAGGTGGGTGGTGGTGTGGGTGTGGTGGGATGGGGTGGTGGGTATGGGGAGGGGGGAGGACGGGGGGGCAAGGGGATGGCGCAGGAGGGGTCGCATGCGCTAGGGTCGAGAGGATACAGGGACCGCTGGCGCCAGAGCAAGCGGATGGTGCGTTGGAGGTTGGAGCTGCCCTTGTATCCGTGCGCAAGACCCATCCCCCACCCGAACCCACACGCCACCTGCACCCAGGTGACGACGAGGTTGAGGTAGAGACAGGGTGCTCTCCTTGCGAGACCCCAATACCTGGCCACACCCCGCCACTCTCCCCTTGCGCACAAACTCAACAACCCCTACAGGCAACAGCATTCCTAACACACTTTTGACTGCCACCACCCTCCAAGACACCCACATCTCATCCCACCCACCCTCCCCACCCACCCCCAGGTGACGACGAGCTTGAGGTAGAGACAGCTGTGCTCTCCCTGCGCGACCCCAACAGCGGCGTGCGCCTGGCCACCCCCGCGCGCTTCAGGGACGCCAGCGGGCTGCACGCCTTTGACCTGGACACCTTCCTGAGCATCGCTGAGCGTCAGCGCAAGTGGCAGTGCCCGCACACCATGCGGCACAGTAGTGTGGGCCAGCTGCAGGTGCGTGCGTGTGTGTGTGGGGGGGTGTTGTTTTGGGGGTATGGGCTTGCGATGTGGGGAGGGTTTGGGGTGGGAGGTGGGCAGTGTGGGGAGGCCAATATGCACGCCTTTTGATCTGGATGCCTTAGCATAGCTGAGCGGCAGTGGCCGCATAGCATGCGACACAGCAGTGTGGGGCAGCTGCAGGTGCGTGTGCTGGGGAAGGGTGCAGCGTGTGCAGGGATGCCGGTTTCTTGTTGTCCATTGGGGTGGAGAGGGTGCACCCCATTCATTGCCTCCATATATTTTCCTTTGTTACTTGTGGCTACCCATACATGTGGTGTATATTCCAAGTAGGCGGTTGTTTGGCTTAAGCATGTAACGAATAAATGAGAAAAGGAATGTAGGCAATATCTTTTCTAGAAAAAGTGTTTCCAGAATATGTTTCTGTCCCTGAATCTGATGTAATGCACTACTGCCTCGCCACCACTACCACCACCTTACAACCCCCCACCTAACCCTAACCTCAGCCCTAATTCTACCCGCAGGTGGACGCCTACCTGTCAGCCGTCCTGCTGCGCCTGGCCGCCCACCCGGACGTGATGGATGTGGAGGTGTCGCCGCAGGGCATGTGGAGGCCCGCGGGGGGCAAGGGGGAGTGGCAAGACGTGCGCACGGGGGGGCCGCTGACCATCGGACCCCAGCTCGGGGATGTGGCGGTCAAGCCGGATCCCGGCGGTTTTGAGGCGCTGCTGGGTAGGGTTTTGCATAGGGTTTGGATGGGGTTGTGGGCTGGGACTGCATGGGATATTTTTGGGGGCGGTGGGCTGCTGGATGGGGCCTTACACTACACTACATTACATTACATGCGTGCTCTGGAGGGGCCTTGTGTTGGGGTATATCTGCGTTCATGGGGTTTTGTGCAGGCGATGCCTGCCGCCACCCCATCCCAGCACTTGCCTCACCGCATCCCCCACCCAGCCCACCACTTGCCTGGTCCACCACCCCCCATGCCTCACCCAATCCACCCCCCACCCGCAGCCGGCGACTCAGACTCTGAGGATGAGAGTGAGGGAGCTGAGCTACGCAAGGCTGCCGCGGCGGTGGCTGCACAGTCCCGCAAGCGCAAGGCGCCCCCGCCCATGGTCATCGACCTGCTGGACGACTCGGATGAGGAGGAGGTAGGGTTTGGGTTAGGGTTTGGATTAGGGTATCAGATGAGGAGGAGGTAGGGTTTGGGTTTGGGTTTTCATACGCCCCCGTCCATGCTCATCGACCTGCTGGACGACTCGGATGAGGACGAGGTGGGGTTTGGTTGGGGTTTCCAAATGAGGACAATTGCATTACTTTGGCACAACTCAAATCCATCCCTAAGCCCCTTGGCCACACACGGCGCAGCCCTGTCACATGGTACTTCCTTAGGCAGGACCACACAACCCTGCCTGCAACCCTGTGCATGGGCCACGCAACCACAACATGCACGGGTTGCGCGCAGGTTGCCTCTGGGCGCATGGAGCTAGGCATGCAGCCCACAACCCTTCGCCGACCCTCGTGTGACCCTGGCGCGACCCTATGTGTGTTGCGCGCAGGTTGCCTCTGGGCGCATGAATGGTGGGGCGGCGCCAGGACCGGGCTCAGCGGCGGTGGCAAGCAGCCAGGGGCAGGGGGCGCAGCAGGTGGGTGGTGTGGGTGTGTGTGGTGAGGAGGGCGGATGTGGGGCCAGAATCCAGGGTTGGCATCTGGGGAGTGCGTGGATGATTTTACTGTGGGGGTGGGAAAAAATGTAAAACTACTGGGCTTCTCATGTTCCTGAAACAACCATGATCACAATCAGTTGTGGACATGAGTCTGTGGGGCATGAGGCAATGGGGCGTGCTTGACCTCTCAAGCGTTGGCTACCCACCGCCTAACCCCCTCTCCCCCCACCCCACACAGACCCAGCAGCAACACCGCCCACTGGTAATTCGCCTGCCGCAGCGGCCCACGCCCACCCCCCAACCCCCACCCTCCCCCCACCTCATGCCGGGAAACAACCACCGCTCAAACAGCCTGGCGGTATCCGCCATGGCTGGTGGCGGCGGCAGTGGTGGCGGTGGCGGCGGTGGTGGAGGTGGTGGTGGTAATGGTGGAGTAGGTAGCCCCCTCCAGGCTTATGCGCTGATGAGCGCTTTCCCCTCGTCGCCCAATGCCCTCGCGGTGAGTGGTGGTGGGGATTGGGGTTCTCTGCCACCTTGTAGCCACATACATGTTGTGTATGCGCAAGTTAATGCCTACGTGGCTTGAGGTTCTTGTGAGACTTGTGTGATGGGGCTTTTGATTGGAAAGCACTCGCGACACCATGCACAGACCAACGATGTACACCTGCACACGCATGCTCACTTGACCTGCATCCACAGTGGGGATATGGGTGTAACACGCATCAAAGTAAATACTTTCCTCATTCTGGACCCCACCCAATACCCATTCACGCCGTCTCCCATCATGCAGGGTGCCTACACCATGTCCCTGCCTGTCTACCCCTCACTGGGGGGGGGGCAGGGTATGAGCATGGCAGGGGGTGCATCATACGTGACCACGACGGGGGTGCAGGGGATGACCATGGGAGGGGGGGCGACGTATGTGTCCACAGGAGGGGGGCAGTGGACCAATGTCGGTGAGTGGGTGGGTGTGTGGGGGGGGGGTCCATGAAGGTAAACTTAAAAGCAGAAGAAGATAATATATTAGAGTAAAAGTAAAATATGTTGAAAAAGGCATTTTGGTGGCAAAGCGGTGCGCATACCCGTAGGGGGGTGCATTGTGCCATGGTAGTCCGCATGGGCAGGCAGCTACAGGTGAATTGCACATATGGGTATGCATGCACGGGGGCTTTGGGGTGATGGGATGGCGCAGGGTGTAGGGTGTAGGGTTTTAGGCAGCTACAGGTGCAGTGCACATGCATGCAAGGGGTGACGCTATGATGCAATGGCGGATGGTGTGTGGCCATGCCAACATTATCGTATTTCTATGTTAAATGTACACGGCATGTCAAACATCGCACACCACCTCCCCCCCCATATACACGTACGGCCACCCATGCTGACACCCCCCTCACCCCCCCTCTATATAGGTGTTCAGGTGGTAGCCCCCGCCCCCGCTGGCCCCGTGTACGCACACCACTCCCTGACACCCATGACACTGGCGGGGCCAACCCTCCCGGAGGCGACCTACCACCTCCAGCAGCCCCTCCCACACCAGCACCAGCAGTTGTCAATGCAGCAGCTGGCACAACACCAAGCGGGGCCTCAGCAGGGCAGCTCCATCCTAGGAGCGCTGCTGACGCATCAAGATTACCTACCGCACCAACAACAGATGCCCCAGCAGCAACAACAGATGCAACAGAACGACTACCTGCCCCAACAACAGGTGGACTTCCTACCCCAACACCACACCCTCAGCTACCTGCCCCAACAACTAGACACAAGCCACCAGGACCTCCTGCCGCCGTTCATGCAGCACCAGCCGCAGCACCAGCCTGAGTTACCCCAGCAGCAGTACCACCAGCCGCAGCCGCAGTTCCAGGATGCGCAGCAGGGGGTGGGGGGTGACTCTGCCCCCGCTGTGGCCACTGAATTTGGGTTGTCTAACCCCCTGCCCTCCTACGATTCCTTCCCCTCCATGCTGGATATCATCGAGCTGGCCGACTCGGATTAGGGTTTAGGGTTTAGGATCATGTCATTGAGCTGGCCGACTCAGACTGACACGTGGCATGTACACAGGCCCTGGGGCTGGGGGGCGTTGCTTTCCGCCCACCCATATGCTGCAGCAACAGTTGGAGTGGGTGGAGGTCGCAGCGTGCGGCACGAGAGGCTTGGACGCCATGACTTTTGACCTTGCCAATGAACCTTGCTGCTTTTGACCTTGACTTTTAACCCTTCATGGGCCCAGTGCCCTCTACCTGGTTTAGGGTTTAGGGTTTTGACTTTTGACTCTGAACGGGCCCTGTGTGGCTCCAATCTTGCCATCCAGTATCTGGGTATTCTATCGAGTTTCCTGACAAACACGCAAGGCTAACATCCCCATGCACCACCGAGGTTAAGGGCTGCCAGGGTCCTTTTTCTCCCCTTCCAGCTATTATACCTTGCACCAGCTGTTTCCCCCCTGACCCGTTCCATGCAACAGCAGCAGTGGGGTGTGTGCACGGATTTAGTGACGAGACAGTGTCTGCCCACTGCCATTCAAGTTTAACGGGACACACGCTGTAATGCATGCGCTATCATTCTATGATACCGCTTGCATGGGCATGTCAACCAGCGCCCTGTCAGTGGCCCAGTGGGTCAAAGGAGCTGATCGCGCCCGCAAACATTGCTAATAGCACAGTAAGACAATTTGCATTTGCTTCCATGCGCTTTCCAATCTGATTGATTCACTGGTAACGTTCTCGTGAATCAGATAGTATAAAACTTGTTGCAAGCCTTTGCCCAACATGCCACCCCATCTGCATAAGCGGTGGTCCAGGACACTGGGGCCCACTCAGTGACTCACCCAGTCTGGGTGAGTCACTTATGAATCATCACAGTGCCAGTGGCACCTTGTCAAGGTGGGCCCTACTGCCTACAATATGCTGGGCATGGCAGCTTGCACTGCACAACTGTGCTGTCAGCACAGTGTCACGCAGTGGCTCACAGGCTGTCTGCAAATGGGGAACCCCCGCAGGCCGGCAGACTACTAAATGGGATCATCTAATTGTTGGCAATATGCCAGCAGTAAAAAAATGCTGTTGAGTGAACACATTTGAGTGATCACATTTGCTGTCACATCATGGATGCTCATGGATATTTTTGATCACTGACAATAATTACCGTTACAAAACAGTTACTGTTGCCGCTAGTCTAGTCTCTAAGAGAAATCGCTCGGTGAACGAGTGATTTAAACTGTCTGCCTGGCTTACTGACAGTTGGATCTTAATTATTTGCCGAGCACTGCGTATCACAGGGCTGTCGTGACCATTATTGCAGTGTATGGTGCGTATATGAGCCAGTACACAATGTAGCATTCTTAGGCATGTTTATGCATGGCACGCATACTATCATGATCATTAAACAATTTGCATATACCCACGTTGAACCAAGACCATCCTGGACCAGTGAATCCCCTATCAAATCACTTTCCTTAAAAATAAAAAAATCTTTGTGAACGATCTGTGGAAGACAGTGTAACACAACACTTGCGCAACGGGTGTTTCATACCGCAACCCTTGCGTTTGTCTGCCCCTGCTCCTGCTCCCCACCCCCTCACCACCGCACCTAGTCTACCAGGGGCACACTGCTCCCCCACCCACCCACTCCAATCAATGCTCACTTTGGTCTGACCCCTTCCCTCCCCCAACTCCCATCCCTGTACCCCCAGATGCAATCCCTTCCTCACCCCTTGGAGAGGAAGGGGAGGAAAGGCTGCCATATCCCACGCACAACAGCCTCCAGAACTGCATAAAAAGTCCCAGCAAAAAAACCCCAAAGCAACCCCAGAAACAACCCCCGAAACGACTCCCTCCCCCACCCTACAGCTTTTGAATGAGGTCCATGCACCCGCTGCCCACCTCCGCCACGCGCCCCACCCTGCACCCTAAACCCTACACCCTGAACCGCCCTACAGCTTTTGGATGAGGTCCATGCACCCGCTGCCCACCTCCGCCACCCGCCCCACCACAATGCGCGAGGCAGGGGAGGAAAGGCTATCGTACTCCCCCCGCATGGCGGCCTCCGTTAGGAACTTGGCTGCCGTCTCAAAGCTAATCTTGAGGAAGGGGGAGGTGCTGGACTCAATGCCCAGCCGGCTGCAGGCGCGGTACCCTCCCTGCAATGGCGGGGTTTGGTTAGCTGGTTGGTTATATACATTGCGTCAACACAGCAGGAGTGGAGGCCACCTCCCGCATGATGGTGGCCCTGCAAGCCGGCCTACACCTTCAAGACCCTACCCAAAACCCTATTGCCAGTACGAACCCTTCAAATGCACCCCTCTACAGCTGTCGAGGCTGATGCGTCCTGAGGTCTGCAAGGAGCACCAGGTGGTGGCCCAGCAACCCAACCTACACCTCCAAAACCCTACAAAAACCCTACAAACAACACCCCTCTACGGCACTACAAGCCAAAGCCCTACCTCATGGGTCATGAAGTCGGCGATGAGCCCCAGGTGGCGAATATCCACCCCGATCCCATACGCGCCAAACACCGAGGTCACCTCACGCACGATGGTGGCGCGGCAGGCCTCCACCCCGTAGGTGCGCAGCATCGCGCTTACGTCGTTGGTGGTGATGGAGTCTGCATCCACCAGGTCGGCATGGGTCCACGCGCCGGTGAAGGAGATGCCGTCGGTTTGCACGCAGGGGGGCGCGCCGCGCACGCCCTCCACCACGTAGCACTTGTCGATGCCTGCCGGAAAGGGGCAGGGAGAAAAGTGAGGGGAGTTGAGGGGGAGTATTGAACAGGGGGTACTCAGGCCGTCTACCACACAGCACTTGTCGATTTCTGCAGAGTGCGAGCGTAGGTGGGTTTTGGGGGCTATGAGGAGGATAGCATGGCCAGGTAGAAGTGCCAGGTGGCATGTGGTGCCTCATTGTGCCGGATAGCTACCCTCTTCAGATGCTTTCAGTATCACTACCAGCTTGATAAGGATGCCGGTTGAGAGACATATTGATGCCAGCCGCCCTACCTCACTCTCCTCTAGATTCCTCATCAAACCAGCGTGCGGCGTTCATAAACTCTATACAAAAAAACCTACACCTCGCAACCCACCTGGCGTGTGGTGCACCATGGTATTGGCCGCCACCCGCTCCACCAGCTCCAGCATCAACAGCTTGGGGCAGTCGAGTGAGAGGGTGATGGTGGTGGACAGCACCTTGCCCCCCTCGTCCTCCTCGGTATCCCCAATCATGCCCTGCATCTTGAACTTATCCATGCGTTGCTGCACTGCCTTGGCCTCCCGGGCAGACTCCTTGGCGAGGCGCGGAGAGGGTTCGGTCTGGCTGGGGGTGGGTGGGGGGCGGGGGGCTGCGGGGGCGTCGTCGTCCGATCCCGAGGCGTCCTGGTGGGGGGTGGGGGGTGTTGCCGGGGGTGCATATGTGCTTTGCTCAAGCATATATCGGCAAACAATACCTGTATACACTTAGATCCCCACCCATGGGCAATGCGGATGGTGGACAGTGACGCATGTTTGGGTGCGGGTGGCACTGGCTATCTGCGCCGCATGCACTGGCAATTCCCAGTATCTGGACAAGCATGCCATCACCACTTCAGCATTTTGGTAAAAACATTGTTCATGAATTTACAAACACCCATGAAATAACAAACACCTATGAATATAATTGATATTTATAATTCAGGCTGATGATTCTTTACAGGGATTTCCACTTAAAACAAGATTACTGGTTGAATTATTCAAAAAAAAATTAAGTGAAGCCGCGCACCATTGCCTCATCCTCGCTCTCGTCCTCCCCGTCCCTCCGCCGCTGCACCCGATCAATCTCCTTGCGTGCAACATCATCATCGCTGTCGCCCGCCTCATACGCAGGGCCCTTCTCACCCCGGCCCCCCTGAAACCGCAGCTTGCCCTCCTGGAAACCAAAAATAATATGCATAATATCAGTAACATGCCAATGCAACACCCAGAAATGATGCACATTACTGCCACCTGCACCATGGAACAGCAGATTGCCCTCCTAGGGTCAAAATGCAATAAATGAGGTAGTTTGTTTAGGTCCATGTCAAGAATGGGTCCAGTCTGAATTAGACACAGCCAACCCCAGCCAGATCAAGACCTAATCCAGACGAGGCAAACGCGAGTGAAACACATGCCTTAATACCCAATGTTGCATGTTAGAGAGATTCCCAATTGATTCTAAACTTGATTGAATCCCCATTATCGGCTGTTTTGCCAATGTAAATCCAGATGGTATTAAATGAACAAGTAAAACCATGTAAGTAACTTTTAATCAAGGGAAAATACCTCCCCACCTGGTACTCCTCGTTCTCCTCCATGTTCTCATCCTCGTCCTCCTTCTCACTCACACGCTTGCGGGCGCTGCCACCCCCTTCAGCCCCCTGCGCAGGCGGTGCGGTGGCGGATGGCACCTCCTGCGCCTTGCCGCTTATCACCGCACCCGCTGCTGCCAGCACCCGTGCCCTCTTCAGCTCAAGCTTGATCGCAGCCTGGTACAAGGGGAGATCAAAGAGGTCAAAATGCTATTACCACTTTTTGCCCCACTCCGTGTAATTCCCTTGTTGACAAAACAAGGTTGTGTTGTAGCAATATTGATTGCTTGATTCTTTACATCTTACAAAATGGTAGCCCTATGGTCTGGAATACTTCCACACACACACCATCCCCACCCACCTGCAGCTTAGGCTTGAACTGGCTGTCGAACGCCTTGCGCAGGCCCTTTAGGGTCACGTGCGCGTCGGGCGGGTAGGCGGCCTGTGTGTGGAACCTGAGGCTGACGAGGTACTCGCGTGCCAGCCCAACGGTCAGGCGACTGGAGGCAACAGCTGCAGGAGAATGGAGGATACAACTTCACACACAGACACACACACAGACAGAAAACACAGACCAAACAAGAAACACGGAAACCTCACCTTGCAGCTAGTGTTGGTTGACCGCGTTGTGGTGCAGGGTTGTGACTGGGTGTGCAGGGAATCTTACACAGTAAGTTACGGGCTCATGCACCTCTTGACAATGAAAGAGATGATGTACATGACTCGATGAGTGATCCAACCCCAACCTCCTACCACATTCACCCCACCGCCGTCTCAGCAACCCCCCAGCCCTCCACCCCCCCACACACACTTGGCCCCCATCTCCAGCCTTGGTCAACACCCCCAACACCCCCCCAACCCCACCCCCCCACCTGTCTCAGCCACCTCAAGCCCCGCCAGGCACTCCCCCATGCGCACCCGCCTCAGGCGCGTGGCCAGCAGCCAGGCCTGGCGCATGTCCATGCCGGGGTGCAACGGCAGGGTCATGACGGGAGTCTTGATACGGGCGGCGGCGGTCATGAGGATCTCCCTGCCAAAATAATGAGGAGGGTTTTCTGTTGTGGTGTGCATGGCCTTGCCGGCCATCATCAGGATGAGGCGTGACCAGGGTACATGGTACAGTTGGGAACTAGGGTCTACAGCAGGGTACCCAGGGTTTTGCTGCGGACAGCACAGCATAGCCCTTGCCACTGGACACCCAAACACAGCCTAAATCCCTCATCCCACAACCCCAATCCCCATCCATAGATCCCCACCTCAGCCTGGGGATCCCCAGCGTGACGTTTGCCTCCCCCCGCCCCGCCATGTGGAAGGTGTTAAGGGTCATCTGGGTGGACGGCTCCCCCACACTCTGTGCGGCAACCACACCCACCGCCTCGCCAGGCGCAGCCAGTGAGCGCAGGTACTTGAGCTGGACCAGGCGGGTGAAGCCGGATCGGGATCGAGGCGAGGCTGAGGAGGGCTTGGACCAGGCCTGCAGGGGGTAGGGTTTGACTTAGGGTTATGGGGCTTGCTATATGGTACCCGGTAGGGTGTGCACAAGTGTCCTGCAGGAGCCCACATCTGGAACTTTGTGTCTTTTTAGTGGTGTCAAATGCTCAAAAGCACTTCCCCCACACCCACAGCCCCCTCCAACTCCTCTCACCTTGTCTGCCTTGGCCTTTGCCTTCCCCTCCATCCCCTTGACCTTGTGCTCCCCCCCTTGCAGCAGCGCCCGGCCCTGGGTGTCGATGAATGTGGCCAGGGTGTCCCCAAATCTCTCGGATGTGGCCCCCAGGCAGGAGGGGCGGAATGTGTCCATGACAGGCTGGATGCGGGCCAAGGCCCGGAGGTCGCCCGCTGCCTGGAACTTGGCGCGCTTCCTGACAGGGGAGCGGGGAAATTAGGACACATTTCGAAGGACTGTGAGCAGGAGTGGCGTGTTTTTATATTCAAGGGGTATTCCCTTAGTAGTTAGGAGCTTAAAACAGTAAGAATGTCAAAAGCGACCATGTGCCCCTTTGACCTGGGTGTTGCTTTCAGACTGCGCGTCGGCCCGCTTCATGCAGGAACATTAATCTTAAAAGAGGCCAAGCAAAGAATGCTACAGGCTCCGACAATTAAGTAGGTTACACAAGTGTCAGGTGCGCACATGACACCCTACACCCTACATCATGCCCAAGAAGTGGACATTCCAATCGATCCAGCCTTTTCAGTCTATTCCATGCATTCCCGTAACCATCTTCACCCCTCCCACCCCCCCACCTCAGCTTCTTGTCCAGCTCCTCCTCAAGCTCCCCCAGCCCGGCAGCTGTGGCGGCGTCATCGGCCTCCTCAATACCAACAACCTGGGGGGGGGGGGTTAGGGTTTGGGGTTTTGTGATGAAGGGAGGTAGCCAGCGGCAAGGGACCTTCATTCAGTACAATGCATGCACAGCGGCTGCCCTCATCCTTCCAACAACTGACGGGCACGGCGTTTCCTGAACCCTGTGGCCTTGGCACAGTCTAGCCGACCACAGATAGTATACATAATAATATAACATACTATTATCTTCATCCCCTTGATCTGACCCCCGCCCCACTTACCCAACCCCTATCTCCTCACCTGTGCAAAGCCGTCCACATTCCTGGCCAAAAAAATAAACTAAACCCTAAACCCTAAACTTTAAACTCCAAACCCCATCTCCCTACCTGTGCGAAGCGGTCCACATTCCTGGCCAGGAAGTCAAACTTATCCAGGTAGGAGGCCCGAATCACGTCGATGCCGTCCTCCCCATACGCAAACTGTATGATGCTCCCATCGCAGTCGTCCCGCACCGTGGCGTCATAGTGCACCCTTAGGGACTCTAGGTTCTTGACCAGGCAGCGCTGCAGGTAGCCTGATCTGGAGGTCTTGACTGTGGTGTCGACCAGGCCCTCGCGCCCTGCCATGCAGTGAAAGTAGTACTCCTGGGGGCGTAGACCTGTGGGTTGGGGAGGAGTGGGCGGGTGGGTGGGTGGCGGGAACAGGCGTTAATGTGTGGGTGTGATGGGTGATGATAATGTGTGGGTTTGGAGTGTGTGGGCAGGGCTGGGGACTTTAGATCAAGGTGTTGACCAGGCCCTCGCGCCCCGCCATGCAATGGAAGTAGTACAACTGGGGGCGCAGGCCTGAAAGGTGGCGAGGGGTTGGAGTGGGTGTGTGGGTAGTGGGTGGGTGTGCGTAGTGAGGATGGGTGTGTGAGTATGCAACATCCCATGCAGTAGTATAACATTTTACTTAACCGCTAATACTCATCAACTTTTATTTGTAGTCTATAAGTACCACTCCTGTGCACAAACCACGCACCCGTCAGGAAGCGGTCCCCAATGAACCCCCCAGACCTGGCCCCCGCGTCGTAGGGCGCAAAGCTTGGCAGCGACTTGCCGCTGGCCATGCGCGGCACTCGCCTGCCCTCCAGCTCCTGCTGCCCCAGCAGGCAGGAGATCTGCGAGAAGTTGACCAGGGAGCCCTTGGCGCCACTCACGGTCATGAGCGACAGGCAGTTACGCGGGAAGGGCTTGACTTGGCCGGATGGGAGGCACGCCTGCGCAGGGAGGGGAGGGTTTTTAATAGGGTTTTTGGGCGTTTTTCTGGCAATGATGGTCATGAGCGAGAGGCAGTTGCGCGGGAAGGGCTTGCCCTGGCCTGTGGTAGGCAGGCCTGCGCAAGGGGCTGAGGGTTTTAATAGGGTTTCAGGATAAAGGTACTGGCGGCTGCGCGGGAAGGGTTTGACCTGGCCGGAGGGCAGGCAGGCCTGCGCGGGGGGGGAAAAGGGGTTTTTGATAGGGTTTGAGGATGGAATTGTGCAATAGGGTTTTCTGTGTGCAAGTGGGATTGAGGGTGTGTACACCTGCGTCCCACCTACCAACACCTGTTTCAGGGTTTAAAAGAATGGCTGCAGCAGCTGAGGCCAGTGGGCCAGGGCGCCATACAGCTCTGTACCCACTGCCCTCCAGCTGCCTGCAAAGTGCAGTTGATGCACCTCAGGGGGTGGCAGGTGGCAGCCACTGCGTACAGGACTGGGTGACACCGCTTTCAGGACCCTGTACCCAGCTCAAAAGCACTTTAGGGCTGCAGCCGGCTGTGCCAGCTTACTTTGCAAGGCCCGGCACAGCAGAGACTGCTTGTAGAAAGAAAGGGCATGGATAATGGCCACTGGCTAGGAGGGCAGAAGCAAGCGCCCCTAACCTCAGGAAGCCATAGGCGCCCACACCTCAACCCCCTCTGGAGTGGGTGGAGTGACCCAGTGAGAGACCACACTTTTGCCCAAGACTCTCGAGCTATATCCCCACCAGGGACGAACACAATGCGAAGAGGGTGTCTGACATTTGAAGACTCTCGAGGATATCTGACATTCGAAGACTCTCGAGCTATATCACCACCAGGGACCAACACATTGCGAAGAGGATTTCTGACATTCGAAGTTTCCACCTCGCTTGTTCCGAGCCCTTCATTCCGTCGTCGAAAAAAAGGTGGTTGAACGCGAGTACAGTAAATTTGGCCGATTCGTCACAACTTTTGTAAACAGGTCGTCGTACACGGAACGCAAAATCGCGCGTCGGGGGGACAGTAACTTTGCCTACTTCCGTCGAATTTTACTAGGGTGCGTCGTCGGGGACCGGAACGCGCGTCAAGAACTGCAAGTTGGCCAGTAAATTGGCCCACTTTCCTCAAAACTTAGTGGGGTGCGTCGTCGCGGACCGGAACGCGCGTCACGAACTGCAAGTTGTCCAGTAAATTGGCCCACTTTCCTCAAAACGTACTGGGGTGCGTCGTCGGGGACCGGAACGCGCGTCACGAACTGCAAGTTGGCCAGTAAATTGGCCGACATTCCTTCAAACTTACTAGGTGCGCCGTCGGGGGACCGTCGGGGACCGGACCGCGCGAAGCGAAACCAGTAAAGTGGCCCACTTTCGTGCAAACTTACTGAGTGCGTCATCGGGGACCTAAACGTGCGTCAACGGAACAGTAAGTTAGCCCACTTTCGTGCAAACTTACATGCAACCACGTCACCTTCGGAAGCGATTCACGCTGCAACCGACTCACAACGACGCTAACGATACCCCCGGATGAAAACGCGTAAAGGTGCTATGGTGCACCGCCTTGATCCCGAACCAAATCGCTGCATACATCCCTGTCCCCCCATTTCACCTCCCCACCTGCTGCCACACATCCCCGCCCCTCCCTCTCACCCACCCACCTTGATGACTTCACTGGACAGCGGGTGCATGGCCCCGGTTGCCTTCATGTCGTGCCCCGCCCCCGCCTCCTTGCTGGTGCGGTATCGGCGGCTCAAAGCAGCCTCCACCCGCCGCTTGATGCGGGAGAAGCTGGAGCCCTACACAAGGGTTTCGAGGGGGGAACGGAGTCAGGGGTGGGGCGCAGGGGGAAGAGGTGGTGGCGAGGGTGGTACGTGCAAAGCACGGACATGTTGTTGCAGGTGTGGGGGCAGCTACTCGCAGAGTCTGGCGGAGCAAGGTTGTGAGTATCAAACCCTTTGCAAGGCGTTCAGCACCCTAAGGGGTGTATTGTAAGCCTTGCAAGAGTATCAGCCCTGCAAGTGCTCCACGCAGAAGCTGGCAAGGGCATCTCTAAACAAGCCGCCCCCCACACCCCCTCCGCACCCACGCACCACCATTCACAACACACCCACACCACAGCTGCACCACCCCCAGCCTCCCCATCCACCCACCTGCACCCCCCCCTCCGCCAGCTCCCCAGCCACCTCCCCCATGCCAGCAAAGTCCGCACTGGCAGACAGCGCCCTCCCCTCCGCACCCGCAAGCAGACGCTCCCGCTGCGCCTCCGCCCTGTTGCACAAGAGATAATCACAATCAACCACAGTGACAAGCATGGCACAACCACAATCACAGGTCACTCTCAGTCACAACAGAAACACCTATAAAGACCAGCCACAAAAACTTCCACGAGAAAGGCGCTACACGCCGTGAACCAGCAAATGCCACAGCATTGTGATGCACTACACCAAACCCCAGTTGTGACCCTAAACCCTAAACCCCAAACCCTTTACCTGGGCACCAGGTACAGGTCGTCCATGCCACAGCATTGCGATCAACTACCCCAGTCGTGATCCTAAACCCTAAACCCCAGTGTTGAACCTAAACCCTAACCCCAAACCCTTTACCTTGGCACCAGGTACAGGTCGTCCATGCCACAGCTGAACCCTTGCAGCTGCAGGTATGCGGTGAGCAGGCGCGACAGGCAGTTGAGTAGCAGGCCGGCGGTCTGGGGACCATACAGCTCCTGCGGGGGGAGATGGGAACAAGAGGGTGGGTCATGGGTGGGTGGGTGCAAGAGCAGGGTTGTGAGAAAGTGAGTTTCCCCACAAGAGGGGTTGCAATGTGCAGGAGTGTGGTCCTTGATTTTACATATTCATGTCCAGCAAAATGGATGCCAGCTCAACTTTAAGGTTTTCACGCCGACCCTGCCAAGGGTTATTCTCAAACCCTCAATAGCCCATAAATAGCAAGCTGCGCCTTGGCCAGGTACCCTTGCACCATGAAGCACTGGCCCTTCCTACTGCCCCTGGCTCCAGCAGCAAAGTGTTCACCCAACCCTACCTAAGGGTTTTTCCCAAGGATTTGCTCACCTGCACCGAGTGCACCAGGCCATACTTTGCAAACTGCGCCTTGTCCAGGCAGCCTGTGGCCAGGTAGCCCTGCACCATGATGAACTGGTCCTCGCCGCTGCTCCTGCCCCAGTACTCGGCTGGCACCTTGCTGCCGGACTGGAAGGTGAGGGGGGCCAGGCCGCGGGTGAGGTGGGCCAGCAGCGAGGAAATCACCTGCAGAGGGGAGTAGGGTAGTGAAGAAAAATACTTGTTTAGATTCAAAATCAATTATCGAAAGGTGTGGAGGTTCACAATCTTTTTATTATTATTGAAATTGTTTGATTTTTTTTTATATTTTCTTCTATAAAACAATTCCAGATATTAGGAGGCGTTTGCTTGTAGGGCGAGTTGTCAGCGGCAATGCACATCAGCGACCATGCTATAGGTGTGTGCGTGAGTGCTTCGGCATGCCTGGCCTCAGGACTTTCAAAGGTTTGTCGCTCACGTGATGCCGCGAGGGCGTCAGTGTGGTAACGGTGTGGTCATCAGGGGCCGGCCGGAAGGGGGCAACATGCAATGGTGGAGGATGAATATGCGGGGCTTTTTACACATGGGTGAGGTAACACACAGATAGGTGCATTGTGGTGGTGTTGGTGGTGTGTTGGTGGTGCGGTGATGGGAGAATACCCCAGGCTGTACATAACCCTAATCTCAAGCGCCCCAAACCCCAAACTCCCTAACAGTACTAATGTGCTGGCAAACCCTGAACTTAACTGCTGGCGTCAGCATCAAAGTTTTTGGTTAATTTGTGCCCTCATGAATTTTCAGGCATCGAGGTATGACTCATCAACCGCCAGCAGATGAAAACACATCCTACACCCAAAACCCTACAGTCAATGACCGCCATCCGCCGACCCTAATCCCACCCCAACCCAATTGCACGCAAACTGTTCCCAAACTCTACCAAGACGATACTAGCAAGTGCAAACCCACCTTCCCGAACCCTGCCCAACAAAAAACCCTCCATTTTATGGGGTTTTAAAACTTTATTGATTTAAGTTTATGATTTGATATTACATCTCATGATTTGATTTTATGTTAAACCCACCTGCTTGCCCGTCCACAGGGGCACCGGCTTCAAAATGGCTGGCTGCGGCAGGAGCAGCGGATGATCGTCCTTGAGGCCCGCCCTCACCGGTGCCAGCGCTGCATACAGCATCTGGGAGGCGAGGGACCGGTCCAAAAAGGTGTCTCGGCAGGTGAGTTTCGTGCCGGAGACCACGTGGTCCTGCAAGGGAGGGGAGGGTTTAGGGTTCCCCAACCACACTCCAATCAGTGAGGTTTATTGTGGTTGCAGGTGTACGCGTTGAAATTGGTGCGGAGGTAGTACCAGCAGTGCTAGGATGGGGCTGGCTGATGCATGGCATATACTATAGACAGCGAATCTGGCAGCGACCGCCAGCGACACATGGTAACTTCTAACACGAGATTTGCCTGCATGGGGTGCACAAAATGCGACATGCCACACAATATTGGCCAGTTGAGAGCCGACAACACCTTAAGGGAGAGAAGCGCTCACCTGGATCAGTCCCCGGATGGGCTTGCCATCCGTAGGCACAATGTACTGCTCGTCCGCGTGCACAATCCCGTATCCCTCCGCCCGCCCCAGGTGGTCCTGGGGCAGGTGCAGGTTGATCTCGTCGCCATCGAAATCGGCGTTGAAGGTGGAGCAGTTGGCGTAGTGCATGCGAATGGTGCGCTCGCCCTGCAGAAGGACGGAGGATCAGTGGGGATGCATAGAGAGCGGGTACATGACATAGAGTCAAAGGTAGCTGGATGTAATTTAAAATAAAGCAAGCAACAGTGCATGATGTGCATCCAAGGCCAGCTGGATGCAATTCGAATTCTTCAATAGGAAGCAACCATGATTGACACCTTGGCTTGAGGCACGTGCCACACGTCACAGTTCAAACCTCTGTACAGTTCCAACACCATCAAATCCCCAAAACAACACCCTTACCTTTAGCACCCTTGCCCTGTGCGCCATGAGCCCCGGCTTGTGCAGCGTGGGCTGGCGGTTGGTCAGCATGAGATCACCATCCACCAGGTGCCGGTACACGACTTTGCCGCTGGCGCCGCTGCACACCATACCCCGTGGGGGCCGGGAGCCGCCGGCAGCGCCCGAGCCCGCAGCGCCTCCCCCGCTGGCGGGAGGGCGGGAGCTGCCCAGAAGCTGCTTGGCTAGCGCTTCGCGTTTCTGGAGGGTGGGGGATGAGGGTGGGTGTTCTGATGGTACTTTGACATGGGAGGAAGAGAGAAGGATGGTGTGGTGGTGGTGGTGGGGGTGCATTATCACACCCGCGCATCACTTTTTAAGAATACGCACATGCGAGGAAGTATCCCTAATGCGCACACACAGCCCTTGCCCCCACCACCACACCCCCGCAACCCCCACCTGTCTGTTGAGCGCCCCCAGCAGCACCACCCTCCCCTGCTCATCCTCAACAGCCAGGGCACCCGGGTGCTCGTGTGCACCCCGGATCACCAGCTCACGCAGCTCCTGTGGGTGGAAACGGAGGGTTTAGGGTTTGGCGTTTAGGGTTTTGCATCCAGGCTTACAGGCACAGAAGGCGGTAAGTAAGTAAGTAAGTAAGTATTTGCTTTCCAGCTTCGAAGCCAGGTTAGCATGTCTGGGTATGCCTCACCCCA
>JAULBX010030929.1:0-12984 GCA_032358255.1 Heterotrichella gracilis
CGGTGTGACTCGAATGCCTGGCTCCAAAGCTCCAAAGCTCCTAAAGCTCCACCTATACGGCGGGTGGGAGGGCTATCTCAACCCGCTCGATAAGCACTACTTAAAGTTGAGATAACACACGAGCTGTTTTACAACCAACTGCCTGTGATTGGCTTGCTACGCCAGTGACTTATAAACAACACTTTGGACCACCTGTTGTCGTTGGTGTCAACTGTGCAACTCCTGTTGTTGGAAAGCAAGGTGTGATACCCAGTCCTTGGCCTATCGGCAGCTATCCAGCTTCCAACCAATATTTGGCAAACGCCCTCTGCAAGAAGATATAAGCATGGCCAATATAGGGGCACTCGTCCGCTGCCAGCACGGGGTTTTTGGCGCATGCAGCTGGCCACCTTCATACAGTGCCAGTGCCAGTCTCAATGGCCGGTCACTGCACCTCACGCAGCGGTACCTCACGCAGCAGGCAGCTCGCAGCACTCGCACCTGCACAAGCAAGCGCCCACGTCCCGTCCTGGCCACGTATACTGCACCTGGCACAGGGAACCCACCATCAACCGCTGCAGAGGGGAACACCAGACGCACCCAGGCCACTCCTCCAAAACTATCACCCAGTGATCCAAAGGTACCCAATACTGAAAAACAAGGTGGACCCACTTTAGCCTGTTAACTGACAAAGAATCTTGTTTTGCGCTTTTGTAGGCATACAAGGCAGAGGGCTCAGCCGGCTTTTGGGAACCCTTAATCCGTCTGATTGTGTACTGCATGCGGAGCCCTTGGGTAAGTGGATTAACTCGTTGATATATCTTGTGAGCCCGGGTTGGCTCCCTGAATGTGACTGTCAAAATAAATCTTGTAAACCTTGTAAGGTTGCATACACCATGTAGGGGATACAGTATGCTGTGGACTGTGTGTGACTCCTAAATGACCACTTGCAGGGGAAGGCTTTGGGCCCATACTTCGAGAAGTTCAACAACAGCCCCCTTATAGCCTTTGCCGTCATATGGACGTTTACTTTTGCTGGCGTCCTTTACCTGACCTGGTTCGCCTGCTGTGTCCTCTGAACTCACGGTAAGATTCGGTTTCCGGTTGACTTGCTTTGCAAACCTGCAACCCGCTGTGGCCTTGCACGTTGTAGTCCCACTGCAACAGCATATTGAAGCCTTTCAGGTCAAGAGAGTGGCATAGGCAGGCTTTGGTTGAGCCTGAACCAGCCTAATATTGCTGCTTTGTAGGGTTTGCTGCCGGCTAGAGGTACACTTCAGTTCAGCACATTAGCAAGCCATCAGGAGAGATCTTTGGTCAGCCAGCCAGATGCAGGACCCTGACTGCAGATTGACTTTCTTACTGCGTTCTGGGCCTTCCTGTCTCCAATATGATGTACAACGAGCACTTGCAGCACTTTGCGGACGCAGTGGCCTGCTCAGACTGTTTGTTGGGGGCAAGGCAATATCTTGACCTTTTCCACTGGCAAACGTTGCTGCACTTTGTGCACCGATGGTGCTTATTCAATCTGTACTTCAATTAGTGTCACTAGCAGTAATAGTTGGATCCTGTTTTGCCTCGTAAGCAAGGCGGGTATTGCGGTGCAAAATGGATGAAAGCAGGGTGGGTTTTTCACAACACCTAGAAGTCGTAGCCTATTGAACGCAATACTGAAGTACTGAGATTTTGGTTCCAACTTAAATAAGGAATATCAAGCTTCTAGAATTCCAGATCTGGTGGAATGTGATGAATTACATGCATGGGTTGCTCCCATCCTGTCATAGCGCAGAGGATTGGGGCCACATTTCTGCTCCACCTCAGTAAATATTTCATCCATGAGCCAGCAGGGCACTTTACTTTGGCTGGCGTACACTTGCTAGTGTTCAGCGCAGATTGTTGCTGCCCAGCGGCCAGCCTATGATAGGCACTGACAAGCCAGCCAGTAACAACTGGCAAGACCTGACTGTGATAAAGGGTAAATATATTGCCAGCAACACCACTGGCACCATGGCATGCCCTCTCAAAACCTTTGGCATTCTTGCCAGGGCCCCCTGACGCAATGCAACCCAACTCCCACCCTCGCCGGTCACACCGCCAGGGGTGGGGGTGCTGTGCTCGCTCCCATGCCCTTTCCATGGGCCCCATTCTCCACGAGACTAACCTACCGCAACCTCGCTGCCACGCACTAGGCCACCCCAACCCCCCCGGTGTGGCTACACCCGCGCGTCAGGGTCAGCTTGCTTTGCATGGGCCCACCTGGGTTTGCAGGACCTGCCACCATCACAATCTGCGCCACGCGCCCCCAATGCCCCTTCCCGCAGCCACCGCCCGCACCCCTCAGGCGGCCACCGGCGTGCGCTTCAAGCCCGCTCCCACGTGTGCCTCCACGTGGTCCCTGGCCCACTGGTCATAGTGCACAATCTCCTCCAGCGTGGGCGCCCCCACCAGCTCCTGCTGGTGCACCCCGCAGCACTGCTCCACCACCTTGACGATGTCCAGGTAGCTGATCTTCTCGTCAAGGAACAGCTCAACAGCCTGCGGGTTTGCAATTAAATTGTAAAAACAAGTGAAACGAATTTAAATGGCTTATGAATTATATAATATGGAATACATATATAATACTAATACATAATAGCCCTCCAATGGTCGACCCAGCCGTTGGCTCAGCACCTGAGTTTGAGTTGAGTCTTGAGTTCAACTAAGCAAGGGGTCGCAGGTTCGAATCCTAAGGGTAGCGATATTTTTCGAATTTCCCTGAACTTTGCGACGGGATAAAATGGGGAGCACGAAAGTGCGGTAAGCGGCACGACTGGTTGGCCACCATCTGCCACACTTGAAAGAGTGTCAGTTAAGCCTTGGCTTTAGGACTGGGGTGAGGCATACCCAGACATGCTAATCTGGCTTCGAAGCTGGAAAGCAAATACTTACTTACTTACTTACTTACTAATTAATACATAATATAATAGAAGGTTTTCCTATTGCAAATGATAGTAAAAACTCAACATTTTTATGCATTCAATTTGGCTGATTGTTTTTGCGTGGGCATGGAGTGGGCAGTGATGCAGGTACTGGGTGGTTACTGATGCGTATTTGTCGTACACCCACCTTCTCATTGGCTGCACTCAGCACCCCTGTCATGGTGCCCCCTGCCCTGCCCGCCGCGTACGCCAGGTCCATGGACGGGTACTTGGCCTTGTCGGTAGGGTTTGAGGCTCTAACAACTTTGCACCACCACACCTTCTCGCCAGGGTTTAGGGTTTAGGGTTCTGGGCTCCCTGCGCCACCCACCTTCTCATTTGCTGCGCTGAGCACCCCCGTCATGGTCCCCCCCGCCCTACCCGCCGCGTACGCCAGGTCCATGGACGGGTACTTGGCTTTGTTGGGCGCCCGGAAGTCCAGCTGCCCCACCTTGACAAAGTCCAGCCGGGGCCAGGTGGCCTCCGAGCATTCCACCCGCTCCGGCCACGACATGGTGTACAGGATGGGCAGGCGCATGTCGGGCCAGCCGAGCTGCAGACGGGTGGGTTGGCGGTGTTCAGTTGCTGGGTTGTTATTGTGGCTAGGAGGGGCGGTAAAAGGCGCCAATGGGGAACGAGCTCCTGGCGCAGTCGCTGTTTAGGATTTAGGATTTAGTGTTTAGGGTTTAGGACTCCACCAGCTCCGGCCCCGACATCATGTACAGGATGGGCAGGCACGTGTCGGGCTAGCCGAGCTGCGGACGGGGGGGTTAGCAGGTGTTCAGACAAGTTTGGCGCATTCAAGTTGTGATGTTTTGGTAGGTAGATGGGTGCGGTGCAAGGTGACACATATGATTCATCGCTATGGCCATGACATGGTGTACAGGATGGGTAGGCGTGTGTCGGGCCAGCCGAGCTGCGGATGGGTGGGTTGGCGGGTGTTCAGTTGCTGTACTTTTGTCTGCTGATCCAGTTTATCGTAGCTGGCATAAATGCTAGTGTCAACAAGGCGCAGCAACCCACATGGGCGCACAACAGCACTGTGAATAAAAAACCCCAGGTGCCCTCCTACCCCACAAAAACCCTGGCACTTACCCTTGTGCCTGAATCTCACCCTAATGCCTGGGTTCCTACCTGTGCCAGGACGGATGAATCTGCCGTCTCCACCATTGAGTGTATGACGCTCTGCGGGTGGATGACGATGCCGATGTTGTCGTAGCTGGTGCCAAACAAATAGTGCGCCTCAATCACCTGTGAGGGGACAAGGGGGTCGGGCTTAGGGTTTAGAGTTTATGGTTTAATGTTCAGCCCAAGGCCGTTTTGGCTGGCGTGACACAGCAGGATGTTAGCTCGCGCTCGGTCAACAAATGGGGTGATAAGCCCCAGGATATAATTGCTTTCCGCCAGGTGCAAGGCTAACTGACAGTTTGTGTGCGTTGCAGGAGTTGGCAATACCTATACCTGACTATCCCCCACAACCTATGAATATGTAGTACAACAACATCAACCCTGCACTTTTAGTACTAAAGCGCTGAGATGTCATTAGCGGCAAATAAAATGTACTAAATATACACAAACACTACAGAAAGAATAATCTTTACATTTTAACAACACATCCCTTATTGCTACGTAGGTCATCACCTCCAGGCCCTTGTTCATCAGCGTGGCGGAGTCGATGGTGATCTTCTTGCCCATGTCCCAGTTGGGGTGCTTCAGCGCGTCAGCTGGCTTTGCGTCCTTGAGGCACCCACTGGCCAGTCATGGAAGGCGCCGCCAGATGCAGTGAGGATGATGCGCCGCATGCCGCCCTTGGGCAGGCCTGGCAGGCAATAAACAATAGATAAATAATGGACAAATTATAGACAATTAATAGAAATCGCTGCTTCCTGGCGGGCAAAAAAAAGTGGATCAGTACGCCGCCTGTCCTTGGAAAAAAACCGTATATCAGCATGCAACCTGCCGTTGAATGGATGCAGGGTTGAATTCTACATTCCTGGGCAAGCCGCCCTCGGGCATGCCTGGCTGGCAAAAGAGATGGAATATCTGTATGCCAGCCTGTTCTTGATCCGGCGCGTTGGGTGACCAGGCATGGGGCAGAGATGGGAGCACCAAAGAGGAGGGCATTACCCACTGCCATGCATGTACCAGTCACAGCTACAACAAAAGGCCTCCAATATAAGAACCAGCAGCTCATGGGGGCGTGACCGCGCCACCCTCCTGTGCACCCACAACCCTACCATGCAGGCACTGGAAGATGGCCGAGTGCTCCGAATCCGCTGGCAGGATCTTGACCCCGTACTCCCTTGCCAGCGGGAGCACATAGGGCCCACCAGCGATCAGGGTCTCCTTGTTGGCCAAGCAGATGTCCTTGCCTGCCCTGCTTGCGGCCACTGTGGGCCCCAGCCCCGCGCACTCCACAATCCCAGTGACCACCGCCTCGCAATCTGCGTGCCAAGCAACCTCGATGGCGCCCTCCTCGCCCACCAGGATCTCTGGCTGGGTGGGGACATCCTTAATCAACTCCTTCAGCTCTGCCACCTGCAATGGTACAAGCAATGTCAGGACAGACCTGCCTGGCGTAACATGCACAGGGGTTGACTTGCTATTCTTGCTCTTGAGCGGGCATGCATGTATTTATTATTATTAGTATGATCAGTACTTATTCTTATTATGATCAGCTCCTTTAGCTCCCCCACCTTGCTGGCGTCGCGGATGGCCACCATCTGTGGCTGGAACTGGCGGATCTGCTGCGCGAGGAGGGTAATGTTGGACCCCGCTGCCAGGGCCACCACCTGGAACTTGTCGGGGTTTTCGGCCACGATGTCCAGGGTTTGGGTGCCGATGGAGCCTGTGGAGCCCAGGAGGGAGAATTTCTGCGGGGCGGGGAGCGGTGGTGAGGTGGGAAGTATGTGACATAGGTGGGAAATGTCATGGCATGGTCACCATCCCTATCGGATATGGAGGGGTTAGGACAGGAGGGCAGCGCCCTTCCTCATGGCATGGTGATGGGGAGGGGTTAGGACGTGAGAACAGCACCTTCCTCACCCAATCGCATGTTCAAGGACATGCAGGGTGTAGTCGCTGGTTCATATTGCTTTCTTTTGGGTGAGAATGTATAGAATGTGTGGTGGCCCCCATGCAATGTGAGCTGCCAGTGCAAGGGCGCTGCAATTGATCGCCAGTGCAGACAGTATATGCATTGCAAGGTCAGCCTGGCTGGAAAAAGATATGCAGGGCAGACTGCTGACTGCTGGAACCAATGCAACCAACTCAATAACTTGATCATGAGGAGTGGATGGGATATGCACCATGTGCAGCTGTCAGGGTGCATTGCGGGTAGGTGGATGGTGGCACTGCATCCAAGCACACCTTGGGCCCATCACGCTGCTTTGTCTCTATTGCAACTGCACGGCCGGGCCAGGCCGAGGGCACTTGTGGCGTGCTGCAGGTGACAGGAGAGGTGGCCTTCGCCGCACGCTGCTTGAGGCCCTGCCTGCTCCCCTGACCAAGTGCGATCCGGGAGCAGGGCTGGTGCCCCAGTACACTACTGCTCTGCATGATGGAGCGCTGTGAGCAGCAACCAGCTTTGTGAAGTGGGAGTGCCAACGAGTGTGGAACAGGAATGTGCTGGGCAAAATGATGATACCTAGTCTTGAGGTGGCCCTGTTGTACAACAACGAAATGAGCACGGCAAAACACCGTACACGCGGGGTTATTCAGCACTAGTGTAGATGCCTGTGTTGTTTGTGCCAACACTCTGCAAAGTTTGTACGTTCGGAATGGGCCTTATCCTTGAGGTGGAGAGAACAGTTAATAATAAGACAGGGGAGGTTAGACTCGAGAGCGCACGAAACTGAATACAAGGGCGCTCATTCCACCAGCCTTCAACCACATCCAACAAGCTTGCAGCTGTCGAACCATACTGTACCAGACACCCACTGTCCTGATGCGTCCGCTTCTTACACATCACAACAGCTGATGGACATGTCAAAGACCTTCCTGCCTGCTTTCTAGAGCCAACACCCTCAGCACAGCCTTCGCTCTTCCCACCAAAATGGGGCGGAGATCCCGTTCCCGGTCTCGTTCGCGAGACCGGCACAGAAGCTCTGGCTCCAAAAGGCGTGAACGATCAAGGTCTCGGTCCAGGGATCGGGACCGAGACAGGGACCGCTACCGCAAAAGGTACGCAACGCACACCCAGCACGCGCATCCCTTTCGCCTGTGAGGCATCGACCTTGCCCATCAAGCACGCGCGGGACAGCTTGGGCAGGGATGCGTTTTTGGGTATATTGATGCATATTGAAGTGTATGCGCATGGTGGCGGTCGTCCAGGCAATGAAGTGTCTGCTTAGTGTTATAAAATTCGTTTATTTCCCATATTTTTCAGGAGCAGGAGCAGGAGTCCTTGAAAAGACAGCAGTCACGGCGGAGGCAACCGCGTTAGTGGGGTAGGTCCGCCCGTTCAGTGCATATGCATGCATAGCATTCACACTGCTGACAACGTCATAAAAACGTTGCCATAGCCTGGTACGAAAACTCATGGCAGACCATGCAGCGTGCACCACACTTGCCGTGCATATGTGCTGCGCTGTAGCAGCTGAAGAGGGTGCCCCCCCTCCCGGTCCTCACCTGTGCAGATGGCGTCTGTGGCGCAGATACAGTCCCAGCAGCTACAGGCCCCGCTGATGCAGCAGCAGATCATGCTACAACAACAGGTGAGGCCGCGCACCCTGCACAACCACACAACCCACCCAACCTGAACAATCAAGTACCTGTCATTGGCAAGTGCACTGGCGCCCCCTCCTAGGGTTTTCGTGTTGCGGTGCTGGCAATACGCTCTTCAGATGCTGAAAATGGTATAGGCATGTCTGTCAAGACAGAACAGGTTGTGCACTCCTCACCCACCGATAGCCCCACACGCACCCCATAACGCCACCCGGCACCCCGTTGCACCCCCCTCCCCACCAAGCCTTGTAACCTCACCACCCACCCACACACCCACCTACCACAACACACCACACCACCCACTCTCCCACCCACCCCCTCACCACCCGCAGCAAGCCATGGCCGGCACCAGCGCCCAGTCGGCCAGCAAGAAGCAGCGCGAGGTGTACGTGGGCAACCTGGCCATAGGCGTGGTCACGGACCAGACGCTGCGCGAGCTGTTCAACGCGGCACTGGCGCACCTGGTGGCGGACCCTGTCACAAACCCTCCGGTGGTCAATGCGCAGCTGGACCCATCAGGTGGGCGGGGGTGGGTCGGGGGTGGGGTGAAGGTGTTAGGGGAGGGTGGGTTGAACGTGCAACTGGATCCCTCAGGAGGGTGCATAGGCCATTGTAGCAAAGCGGGTGTGTTGGGGGGGTGATGGTGAGGGGTGGGACAGAGGCAGTGGTCTGTGGGTGTTATTACATACCTGGCGCTGCGCGAGCTGTTCAACGCAGCAGTGGCGCACATGGTGGCTGATCCGGTCACCAACTTGCAGCTGGGCCCATCAGGTGAGCATGTGGGTGCGTGGTGGTGGTGGGTACGGGGTACGGGGTACGGGGCGTGGGTGGGTGGGTGGATGGTGGTGCTGGTTAACACCCAGATTGAATCATCATTTGGGGTTGGTGTGGGAGGGGGAGAGGGGGGGTTTTGCACCTTGGTGTGCCCATCACAGCAACTCCACGCCGTGGTCATCATACCATCACAGCAGTTGTTGACCATGCCCTTGACCTGTGTCATCTCCTCTCGCCCAGGCCGATTTGGTTTTGTTAAGGTTCGGTCTGAGGAGCTTGCCAGCAGCGCCATGATGATGGATAAGGCGGAGGTCT
The DNA here is from genome assembly GCA_032358255.1 of Heterotrichella gracilis. Taxonomy (NCBI): domain Eukaryota; class Xanthophyceae; order Tribonematales; family Xanthonemataceae; genus Heterotrichella; species Heterotrichella gracilis. Next base: position 8,751 of record JAULBX010030929.1, read on the forward strand.
GCGGGAGACAGGTGCCTACAAGCACCTTCTTATTATTCATACTTGCTTTTTCGGCAAAAAACTAGATCAACAAAATTTGGCTTGCACAACCTTCTGCCACTGAGCCCTGTCCTGGCATGGTGGGAACAAGCATCTTACCATGGAACATCGTGTTACCATCTTACCACCCTTCACGTATGCGACGATTACTTGCATTGGTGGAACCGTAGATCCTATAGCCACAAAACCCTGCACCTCACGTTGGTGTAAATCTGCATATTCAACTGTGAAACCCTGCGCCTACCACCCCATGCACCTCCACCGCACACACATAGCCCCACCCCATCCACCGGAAGGCCAATGCGTCCCCCCCACCACCCCCACACACCCCTTACAAACACACACCCTCCACCACCACCCTCATCCCCTGCACTGCTGGACCACCCACTCACCCCATTACCCCCCACCTACCACCCACCACTACCCCACCCGCACGGATCAACGTGGGCTGCCCCAAGGGGCACGTCGGGCCCTTAACTCTATGCCCTGCAGATAAACCTACGCCCTAAACCCCATCCCCCACCTCCCGCAGATCAACGTGGGCCGCCCCAAGGGCTACATCGAGCCCCCAGGCGGCCACGTGGCGCCCGCCAAGGCGGTGCTGAGTCAGCCTGGTCTGCTCCAGCAGGCGCAGCAGAACCAGGTGCAGCAGGGCGGTGCACATGCTGGATGAGGAGGAGAGGCAGAGGGTAAGGAAATGGGGGGGGGTTGGTGTAGGGTTTGGTGTAGGGTAAGGAAATGGAAGGGGCTTTGGAGGGGAGGAGGACTGAGGCCTGCATGTACCTATCGCTGGTGCTGGCGCCAGCACCCGACTCCTTCCACCGGGGAGGCAGTACTGTACATGATGAAAGAAAGGCTCATTTGATGACTCATTACTGTTGCATTGCTTGGATCACACCTGTACGATTGCATCACTGAGCACGCCTCGCTAGGATTGCATCATGATAGGAATGCACGCACCAGGTGGACTTCCTTGTCCTTGTTCTGGCCTGTTCTGGCCTGCACATGTTGCAGTCCCCTCTGCCCCCTCCAAGTCACGCGCATTGCGTGTGTTTGGGACGTCGCCCACCCTCATGCCCACCCCTTGCCCGGCACTCATACTCTACCACGCAGTGCTCCCCCTGTGCCTGCACGGTTTTACTAAGAGTGCCACATTGACTGCAGTGTTATGGCTTGCTGTGACTACAAGGCATGAGCAGCAAGTTACCGCGGTGCATACACTCCCATGCCCATGCTGCAGTAGTGGTTTGGATTTTGTGTGTTGGATGGTCGAGCGCGTGATAGAAGGGGTTACTGGGTGTTGCCCACGGGTTGTGTGAGGGACACATGTAGGGTTTCAGGGTTGCATCCTACCACCACCGGCAGCTTCAACCCGCTGCCCCAACCCTTACATAGGGTTATCGGCACAGGCACTGGGACGCACTCATCTGTAAGCATGCCATCCTCCAACTCACTGTGCAACTCCCCTCCCGTCCCCCAACTTCCCACCACCCCCGCCCCCCCCCACCCCCCCCCCCGGGGCCCCCCCCCCCCCCCCCCCCCCCCCCCCCCACCCACAGTGGCAAGCCGAGGTGCGCGCCGAGGCCTCGCGCCACCACACAGTGATCGCGGTGTGCGTGCCCCGGCCCCCACCCGCCATCCCCGCCTCCGAGCCCTCCCGCGCCTACCTCAAGTACATCACCACAGTAACGCCAGTAACGCCCGGTGGGTGTTCCATGGTCGGCGCCTGTGCGAATGCCGGGTGAAGGCGCGGTATTTGCCGGAGACCAAGTTCCTGCGCGCGCAGACGGGGGAGTGGGTGCTGGAGGCCGGCCACACGCTGGGGCTGTCGGTTCTGAGTGAGTGGCGGGTGGTGGTGGTGGTGGTGGCGGTGGCGACGGTGGTGGTGGTGGTGGTTGTTATGTAGGGGGGCAAGGGGGACATGCGCCTGGTGCAAGAGGCAGTGTGAGGGCGCGGCATGTGGTGGAGACTGGGGTCCTTCTTGCGCCTCCTCCACCTGGCTCTTCAAGAGCACTCCATCCCTCACCGGCATGCGAATTACACACATCTTACGCGCTCACACAGACCGCTCAACCGCTCACCCCCATCCCGCAGGTTCCGCCCCCGTGGGCCCCCTCCCCCCTGGCTTTAGCGGAGTGGCAGCCCTCAACCCCTCCATATCAGCCCTGGTGGCCACCAACCCTGCCATGGCTACCATGCTGCTGCAGTTGCTCAAAGCAGCGGACGTGCCCTACCAGGAGGGATGGGTGAAGCTCAGGCGCCTGCCGCTGGATGTCACAAAGGAGCGGGTGGCGGCCTTCTTCGAGGTGTGGGGAGATTTTTGTGTGTGCTAGGGGTGGGTGGAGGGTGGAGGGTGCTTGGTGGTGTGCTTGTGAGGTTCTTCGAGGTTGGGTGAAGGGAGGGGTATGAGGGAGGGTGAGGCTTTCAAGCTCAGGGCTGCTGCTGCTGGATTTGGTCATGGAGCGGGTGGCGGCTTTTCTTGGGAGGTGGTGGGGGGGGTGACTGGGGGGTGTGGGTGGGTGGGTGTGGGGTGGGAAGTGAGCTTGGGTGCCAGAATGGGTAAATGCACAGCTGGCCATATTGCTGTTTTACATGCCAGCTGGCATGTAAAACGCAATTGCAGTAACCAGCTTGCATGTTGCACCAACAAAGGAAAGAAGAAAGAAACCACCCTAGTTGGTCCATGGGCACAACCACATGGCCCCGTAGCCATGCAAGGCACCCAGCCCCATACCCTGCACCACGCCTCACCTCCCCAATACCCTGTCCTAGGGTTGCGGCGATGTCAAGCCGGAGGATATCCTGCTGGTGATTGGCCTGGATGGGCGCGCCACCGGCGAGGCGTATGCTGAGATGAAGGGGCCAAAGGCAAAGCTCAAGCTGGCGCTGGCAAGGGACAGGCAGATGCTGGAGGTGAGGAGGAAGCCTAAAACCCTAAACCCTAGCCAGGTTCCTGATCTTCATCGTTTATTCCTGTGAGGTTATCGGAGATTTGTTGGATTGTCAGCAATCTGGCCTGGTGAAAGGTATCAGATTGTTAATTGTTTTCATGACCACTGCAAGTACACTGAGTGAGGGTACACTGAGTGAGGGTGCATGACTACACCTAATTGGGTGATAATGCAAAGCTCCGCCTTGAAAACCTTCAATTGTCACCACATGGGCTACATCCCAACCTCCAATACCGGGCGCCTATTCCCCAACAATCTTTCCCCTGACCTTTGCCACATCCAGCCTTCCCTTTTTTTTCCAGAACACCAACCGCTACATAGAGATCTTCACCAGCAACAGGGATGAGGTGGACAGGAGGGTGCTCACGGGAGGCGTGCTGGTCTGATCACCGATTACAGAGGCAGGCGTGCTGGTCTGGTCAGTGATTACAAATGCAGGCTGACCACTGGTTACATAGAGAGGTGTGCTGGTCTGATCATCAGTGACCGGTGACAGGCGTGCACTGTGAGGGTGTGCACTCTGACTAGGGTTTGTGACGGCGTGGTCAGATTTGGGGCACAGATATGCGACGGTGTTTGCGCACTCAAGTTGTAGGTCCTGGAGAATATTCTGGATTGTCTTGTCTTGTGATCTGATCAATAGTATTGTGAAATTCAATGCACATTCAACAGTTCAGAGTCTGGCCGGCAAAGCCCAAGGCTTGGCAATCTGCCAGATTGAAGCTCTGAAGCATTCTGATAGCATTTGCATTTTCAAACAGTCATTCTATAGTTGCAAACGGTTACATCATCAAGTGGGTCTACTACAGTTACTGTCAGTGATCATGATTGCAATCAAGGCAAGCCATGCCGGTATGGTATCATTGAATGTGGTTCCTCTGACATCCTGCTGCTGCCAGTAAAGACCCATCAATTCCATTTCAAAAATACTGCAGTATGATGCTAGCAATCAGTGTGGCACCGAGTTTCCAAAAACCTACAGCTGTGTCGGACTCTGATGTGTCAGTGCACTGTCAGTAACCTACACATCAGTGATGTGTAGGTTACATGTCTGGTAATTGAGCAAATATGTGAACAGTTCACAGATACTGCCACCCGCGGGATTATGATATCTAGTATTAAATTTTTAGTGATGCGGCAGCAGCTCTGAAACCAGCGTAACAGCATAGTTCTAGATGTGCAGCGGAATAATCAAAGTCAATGTGTCTCCAACAATAGTGGTGTTAAAGAACACCGGGTTTGTG